>NAOQ01000570.1:27052-42036 GCA_002751075.1 Ichthyophonus hoferi
AGTGTGTGTGTAAAACTCCACATATTCTACAAAGAAATAATAACTTCTAATAATAAGGTTATATACAGAGTATCAACAGTGTGACTTCGACAAATTGAATACATTATTAGCAAGAACATGAACCATTTAAACAAAATGCAGATAACAGGAGAATATAAGAGTGTATATGGAGGAGAAATCAAAAAAAACAATAGAAAAGAAAAATAAATAATAAGAAAAGATCAAAGCATATCATGTTAAGCTGACGATAAATTAAGGAAAATATTTAAATATAAACATACTAACTAACAAAAAGAACGAGAATTCTTTTTTTAGGCATTATGGAGTTGGATTAAAGCAGAGAAAGGGGAAAGAGAAAACAAAGGAATATTTTAAGAACACTATAGAACTGAGTACCGCGCTAAGTATTATGGTTGTATATCAATATGCAGCTTTAGCTATTTATATCAAGGATATATATTATTATCAATAACTACAGCTGTTGATAGCAGTATATGTAATGAAATAGTAATAGACTGGTAGGTTATAGGCAGAGATCTGATTATATAATTTTTCAGTACTTTGATTATTATGTTTCCAAGTTTAGTATGTGTTGAAGTTAGAATATAACCTATACTTATATATATACATGTTTGTTTATATTGAGGGATGTTGTTGTTTTGGTAATAGTTATTGTTATTAGTATAAATTAGTTCTGATTGCATTTTGCATTACTGTAATGGCGTATTGTCTAGAATCAGGGGGAAAAAAAAAAAAAGAAAAAAAGAAAAAAAGAAAATTAATCGTATACTGTTACATGAACTATCTTTGTGTTAATATAATATACATCAAATTTATTATATTTTACTGTATTTTATATAAGCTTTTCTCCATATTGAGCTCCAATATCTACCGTACATACATATTAGAGACCATTAGTAAAAATGCCTCCTTCTACGAACAGTAGTGTCTAATCAGTTATTAAAAAACCAACAAAAATTACCACTGCCTATTTTCAGTGATAGTCATTATGCCTCTATGGCTCCCTCCATTTGCTTGGCTGCAGCCTGTATAGAATTAATTAATTAATTAATTAGTGAATTATAAAGTGGTAAGATGTTATGGGTGAATAGGCAACATGTTCATTATACTTCCTGTACTATACTATACTATACCATACTATAATACACACTCTCTATCTCTCATTATGATTATATATATATCTATATATTACTAACACTACTACTATTACTATTACACACCCACGTTATTTAGAATATAATGTATACACACCTGTACGATTAGGAAGTATCTATGTATTGGTATATAGTCACATGACTATATATATATCTCACTTAAAAATAATTTATAAATTTATAAATATATAAATAAATACTAATTGTATATACCTAAACGGTTGTTTAATTATCCAATGACTACCGTCTTTTAAAATTTAGTCACGCAGTTAAGATACAGTATAGAGTGATAAGTAAGGACACGCGGACATTGAGAAAGCAACTGTATATACAACTTGATAATATAACAACGTGGATAAGTAAAATATAATCAATAACATATAATAAGAGTATAGTCAAGGCAACAATCAAAGGAATGGAGGACAAAAGAGAACGAAAAAAAAAGATAGAAACAACATGGCCCGAACCTGAATACTCTGGATCCTATCAGCGAATCGGGTACCAACTCCAGAAGATGCGGCCAAATCCCAGACTTTCAGCTTACCTGAACATTGAAAAATAACCAATTAGTAACAAGCATAGACATGCTTTTAATTTTTTTAAAAGTAGGGCCACCAATCATTATACTGAGATAAGTGGCGACTATCAATGGACGGCATCCCTCAGCAAATATGATTGGTCGAAATAGGAGAAGACATAAAGCTAAGATTATATAAATGTTAATAATTGGATAACCAATTTTAATGCATATTATTTGCATTTATAGATAATAAAACCAATCAAAAGTGCATTGTACAAAAAAAAGAACATATTTTTATATTATTATATAATTATCTTAATTAACCTTAATTCGTAGTTGTCACAATTTTGTTTTTGAAATCTCTTACGGTTCCTTTCATGCAAATTACTATCTTTAACCTGATTGGTTCGTATAATATACCTAGATTGTATCTATAGATTGAGAGGGCTGTCTAATCATGACTCTTCACCAATAGAAATGCTCCATTATTTTGATCGTTGGCATAATACTAAACATAGCCAATGGTATAAATTTATTAAAAGCCAGTAGCATGATTTGAAGCGTAACTGTTTATATAATAATATAATAGTCCAATAGTATAATGCTATAATATATATATATATATATATACTCCTATTCTATCCTTCCTACTATATCTTACCATATCCTACTATATGGCATACTATACTGTAGTATAAATCCTATCATATCCTACCCTATACATCTACACATACCATTTATATATATATATATATATATATATGTACTCATATTCCTATCTTACACTATACACTACACTTACGAGAGGGAGAGGGAGAGGGAGAGAGATACATATACATACCCTTTCCGCCTCCAGCAGCAACAACCAGAGGAGAGTCAGGAGAAAAGCCTACAGCGTAGACAGGGCCCTACAAGATGGAGAGGGAGAGGGTTAGGGTAGTGTAGGAAACATAAACATACACTAGGTTCTGGTTTGTATTGGGTAGTATAGTAGTATAATCGTAGCAAATAATATCAATATACAATATCATAACCACATAAACTTCACCCTTAAGATTTTATATATTTCTATACATACATATATATAACAACCAATCATATACATATACCATCTTTAAGTCCCGGCTCGCGGCACATGTAGGCTGGTTATTGGCTAGATCCCACACCTTGACCGTCTTGTCAGCCCCTGACGTCACTAGACAATCGGGTATGTACTTGCTGTTAAATAGATAAGAGAAAAGATTAGTATAATAGACAAAGCTATATTAAAATTATAAATGTATTTTATATTTTAATATTTACAGGTAATAGGTAATAATAAAAATAATACAAATTATAAATAAAATATCAGTTTTAGCTATAAAGTATATATATATTACTATATTAACAAAAGATTACACCACGTGGTATTCCCGTGTGTAGCAGTTTAACTTCTTAAACCGCACGAGATGGAGTGCTTTATACTAGGTATGGCCGTAACCAATAGACAAAGCTAGATTAAAATTATAAATGTACTTCCAATATAAAACATGGGTATTGTAAATTAATATAAATTAAACATTAAGTTGTTATATTATTTATCCATACTTATACACGTAAAATAATATAAAATAAAGTCCTTTACTACATTTAAATACACTACCACACGTGCTGTAATTAAACATCAATTAAAAAAAAGATCACAGAACGTGGTATTCCCGTGTGGTCCCCCACTAACCACGGTAATAGCAGTATAGTAGTATTATATATAGAGAGTATATAGAGTATATAGAACAGTAGTGTGTAGAAAAGGCCAAGGAAAAAAGAGAGAACAAGGCAGGGAATTATACAAGGCTGTTAATTGGGTAGTTAAAGCTAATTTATAGTTTAAATGTTTAGTTGATTTAATAGGGCTTAAAAACATATGTATGTTATATTAGTTAATCGGATGATTTAGACTTATTTATAGTACATATATATTCACGTAATAAAGGACAGAAGGGGAAATAAGCAACCAGTAGCATTATCATATACATAGCCTTATTAAGGATAACTATGGCGCTATATTTATCAAGCTTTTTCGTATATGATATGTCACATGAGGGTAGTAAATAAAATATAAATAATATCAGTGATAGGATGGTCGAGTATCCCATGAAATAGGTAATAAAACGATGGGATGATTGGTTCGCATTAAAATTAAAATGTTAACCCACCTAAATGATAGGCTGGTAGCAGCCTTATCATGGGCTTGAATTGTGAAGAGAGTTTGACCAGGCATACGAGCATCACATGACACAATCATGCCAGTGTCCAATGAAACCTACAGGTTATATATATATGTAAAGAACGATATTATTTTCTAATTTAGGTTTTTTAAAAGGCCTTACTGTCCATACTGTCCAATGATTGACCTCTATAAATTTTAAAGTTTCTATCAATTTTATGCGCTATACATATTATCTATCACATCATACTACCACACTATATTGGACTATACTTCGATTATATTACGATTGTATTATAGGGTATATATAGGTAAACTAATATCCTAGCAATAAATAATAAAGCACGGCATTGTAATGTTATTAACCTCGGTTTGTACAACGACGTTTGTTGGAGAGAAAAATATTCATGGATTATTGTGTAGTCAAACTTTAAGAAAAAAAATGTAATAGAAAGAATAAAGAAAAACAATGCACAGCACGATACTATATGATATCGCATGTAATATATATATCGACCTAAATAAATGACTATTAGGCATGCCTAATGGTATTAATTAATTATTGATTGGTTAGTTAATTAGTATGAGAGATAGCTATTGACTTTGCTTGTGACATGATAAAGTAGATGATTGATTAATTAATTAGTAATTGGTAATTAGTAGTTTGTATAGGCTATAATATAATATAAGTTAAGAGGCATAAATAAAGAATAATGATTGAATGATATATAGAGTAACCAATGATAATAGGTGCACAGATGCATATATATACAAAACTGAAATAGAAATAAAATAGAAGTTATTTGATTGGATGCTAGAAAAGGGGAACCAATAAAGGGAGCGACATAAAAATTATTATCACCATGGAAACCTACCGCAAATTGTTCAGGGTGGAATGTGTTCCAAGCAACCCCTTCTACGTCAGCACCCAGTGCCCATAGGCTAACGTTCTCGGGTGCGCGCGAATCAAATACTGTGCACGTGCGATCATATGAACCAGTAAGAAGCACGGTTGTCTCTACAGGGCTCCAAGCCACGGCTTGAACCTAATATAGAAAGTAGCACGTGAGTGTATGTTTTTTTATCATAGGTAGTAGGATAGGATAGGATAATAGAGTATGGTATCACATATATCCAGACCTCAGGCGCAGTCATAAACAGTTTATGACGTCATATTTATATATACACATGCACATCCCTCTCCCTCTCCCTCTAATGGTTGGTCTAGAGCACACCTTATCGGTATGGTGGTTAAAGCTGATTACACATTCAGCCTTCTGGAGGTCCCAGAGTTTAACAGTTTTATCTGCAGATGAACTGGCTAGGACGTGTCTGGATGGGTGGGTAGTAGGAGTTACAAGAGAGAAGAAGAGAGAGAGGGAGAGAGAGAGAGAGAGAGAGGGAGAGAGAGTTATAGAGAGGTATGGGTACATAAATAGACAATATTTGGTAGCACATACAGCCATATGACAATTTTTCCCTACACTATACACTATTCCATACACACACCTATTGGCTCTGTTCCAGGATAATCCCATCACAGCTTCAGTATGAGTTTTGGTTGGGTCGGGCCCTTTGACCACAGGCTTCTATTGGTGAAATGATTATTAGTGTGGTATAGTATAGGAATAGAAGAGGGCAAAGCTTAATAGGGATGGCTTATAGGTAGTGATTTCATTATGATTATATATCAGTGTATCTTACTGGCTCCTCTGTGGGAGGCCCACCCTATCATTATGCCATCTAGACACTCTGAGCCAATCACATAATATGATTAAGATGATAACAACCAACGCATCCTGCATAAATAATTAGTAAAATATAATATAGCATAGTATAGTATCATAATATAATCTAGTAGAGTACAGTATAACATAACATAACATAGCACACTATAGTATAGTACAGTATACTATATAATAAAACCTAATATAGTACAACATAACATAGTATACTACAATATAATATATAGCATAAAATTACATAACATTACATAACATAGCATAACATAACATAACATAATGTAGTAGTATACTAGACCTTCAATCACCTTCTCCCTACCTGTGTTTTCTTTCCCTTCTTCCCCTTTTTAACTGGTGCAACGCTCTGTGGTTCCGGAGCAATACCTAACATACAAGAGGGTTCCATGCCATCCACTACATCTAGATTCCAGATCTCAATCACTGGGAGAAGACTACCTACAGCAACGAAGTTACCTAGCAAGGATAGGAGAGAAAAGTAAAGAAAGGTTATGATTAGTATGTGTAGGTAGGTAGGTAAATAAGGTAGTATAGTAATATGCATACAAACATACAGAAATATACATATAAATATACAATAACATACATATATATATATATAAAACAACATATACAAACACATACACATACACAAACATACAAACATACTGCACCAACCTACCTGGACTTTCGGGAGCACCATTATCATAATCCATCCACTGCAAACAGAGTGGCACGGCTCCTACCAGAATATCATGATGTACATATGCGTTTTCTTCCTCTAAAAAAGTATGTATGGTTAATGCGATAGGTTTATATATGTATATAAAAGCAATATAAATATGTAAAACCATCTACAATAACATATACAATGACATATACCTATATATACTAATAAGCAAACACTAAATCAATAGGAAAGAAAAGGTATATAAGAACCAATTACATAGAAATACAAAACTGTACTACCAATAGTTATTAGCTCTAGAGTTCATATGTATAGATAAAGAGTCAAAATTATTGGCTCGGGGTTTGCTATGACAATACACATACACATATAGTCACTATATTTCTAATAACTTATATATTATTAACAATAGCATAAATGTCACCTATAAGCAAAACAGACTCGACCCTTTCGGTATTCTAATTGGTTTATTCAACCTTTCCCTCTCTATCTATTTCCTACCTTCTTCCCATACATACACCTCCACTCTGCATTCCTCCTCTTCCGATTGGCCTACTAGAATAAGATTATCCGTGGGTTTAATCGTGAAATCCTCAATTTCATCATCGTCGTCGACATTCTGCATAGACCCCCACCCAATATAGTAAGAAATTTGAAATTTCATCAAAAAGAACTACATGTACATATTGTATAATTACATGCACAGGTGTCAATGTATTATGTAATACCTTCATAGTGATGTATGGATCGTTCTCATTGGTTGCATGGTACACCAATCCTTCCAATCCGGCAAACTGTGCTGCCACGCCTGCATGATTTTCAGCCTGTTAGAACGGAGAACAGAGTACACTACACGGGTGAATTGGCAAAGAAAATAAGTGATAATAACATAAAAACTAATCTATACCTTATTTATATTATAGCGTATATAGGATATAAAGTTAAATAACACACTGTATGGTATACTATGATTGTATGTATATGTTTTTTACTATTATTTTATTAAAATAATAATACAAGAAATCATTGGTCACCTTTCCTTCCCCATGTTACCATACGTAAAAGAACATATATATATATATATATATATATATAAAACACACATACATACACCTAAACCCACACACATACCATCATCTTCGTCCTCATTATAGTTGGACATATCCAATGGATCCTGCATATCAGCTACATCATCATCACTCTCACTTCCACTTTCCTCGGTTTTGGTTTTTTTCTTTTTCTTATCTATTCCTAAGCCCTGTTTTTCAAATTTCTCTGATAGCTCATCCATCTCATCATCCATGGCTTCTTCGTCAATGCCTCGGTTCCTTATTTTAAATGTAAATGTATGTTGTTAGTTTGGGTTGGGTTGGCTTATGATTTATGATAGTATAGTAGTATGATAATATAGTAGTATAATAGTATAGTAGTATAATAGTATAATAATATAGTAGTAGTGTTATACTGTGGTAAAAACCTTATACACGTTGAAGTAAATGTGTATTCATAATCACTATATATTGAATTCTTAAGAATAGTTTAGCTACAATTACTGATAACGAGGTAGAGTGAAGTAATGTAAAAAGAAAAAAATATAATGCAATATGCGTAATGTCAATAATGAGCAGATATTCACAAAAAAAAAAAAATACAAAGGATTTAATGTTGTAATACGAATACGCTGTAATGTGTTGCATTGTATTGTGTTTTGTAGCTAAAAGTATGTTAGATGCGTATGTAATGTGTTGCAATATATAGGGGATGCTGGAAGGAAGTACTGAAGAGAAGATGGAGTACTGATGAAATATAGAGTGGATGGAGAGCTCGCAAGGCAATGCATGTTTGGAAACACACATATATATGTAACTATATAATTGTATACATGGATATACATACACACACGCATAGGCACATAACACATGTGTAATGTAGAAAATTACATGAAATGCAAATAATTGTAAAATTAGGTACATACACAGATATATACACGCATGCACATATATATAAGATAATCAGTGATAATTTGCATCTATTATAATTATAATAAATGTCTTACTGAAAAATGCAAGATCATATTATACTTGTAACCAGCATGTAGAGAAATGTTAGTAAACTATCATAATATTATAATGGAATTTTACCACCTGAAACTGCTAAAGTGTGAGGAATTCTATCTGTAGTATTTTATAATATATATATATAACAACATACTTCAACATCTCTGCAATCTCCTCAGGGTCAAATTCAACCTTCAGTGGGTTTTCGGCGGCAGCCCCCCGACTCACCCACTCCAAACATGAAATCATAGACATAGTAGTGGTTATATGTATGTAATAATACCAACACTATAGCTAGTCTACAGCTCGAAGGGAATAATAACTACAGGGTCGTGCATGCATATAATGTATATATATATATTAGGTTTATCGCTACAGATCTGCAGTGTACACGTGCACCTATATAGGCTGGTACGGGATGCATTAGATTAACCAATGCATTATTAGAATATTCTTCATAAATGGTTTATCAGTACTTTGATCGGACCAATACAAATCGTGCCCGATAAATTGTCGGCTAACATTAATTTTATAATCGGTTACGGTATGGTATAGTATCTAATAAACAATAGCTATATAAAAAGGTCATTTTGAATTATTTAATGTTTAGTTATGGCGTTTTTTTCTTTATAAATTCATGCTTACACTATTTTAATTAATAATAAAATATACAAATATGCATTGATTTATCTATATAGGGACTAACTTGGAAAACTTCAATGACGACATCATTTCACTTTAAACGTACATACTATATTATATTATGTTATATTATGCTGAATTATATTATATTGTCTGACACTATATTATACTATACTTAGCTATACTGTACTATATCATACTATACTACACTATATTACTATACTAATCTACACACACCTAATAATTACGTCACACTAGTTTGGAAACAAAAAGTCACTAGAATGAACGCTTCGTTATAATTAAGTATTTGTTTTTCCCAGGTTATGATGAATTATTTTACTTTACTAGATAAATTCTATACTTCAGCCGGTGAATTTGCATTAAATATAATATTTTCTCCAAATACATAAAGGCTGTTTATTGAAATGTACATAATTATATTTTTAGGACACGGGCAAACCATTAGAATTATGATGGATTTAAACCCAAATATCTCTCTATATCATTATCCTACCCATAGCATTTCTGGCCAAACAGAAACTATGTCAAATATAATTAGATATGCAGCATAGAAAAAGCAGTTAGTTATAATTATCTAATTAATTAATACTGAACCCTGAACTATTATATATAATACAATATTTAGAAAGTATGAAAAGGCTCTGTCCGAGACAAATTGGGGACTCTTGATTGTGTAGTGATACTGAATAGAAGCTATACAGTTTTTATCCTAAATTCTCCGCTTGCAATAGTCGGCTGCTACCCTGAATATAAGTAAGATAATTCCTACAGGCTGAAATCGGCAAAAGAATCTACAATTAAAGCCGCAGGTATAAAGGTTTTCGATCCAAATGACAAGTTTTGCAATCAAAATCATATTTTCACGACCAAAATTATAAACATTTCCTGATCAAAAGGAGAGCAAATAAATAGAAATTTTTGACGTCTCGTATTATAGTAAAAAAAAACTATTAGTTCAAATTTTTTCTTGTTATCTGTGATACGTAATATAGTTTTTAAGATATTACAATTTTTTTTTTTTAAAAAAAAAGTAACATAAAATATTTACATACATGTAAGATTGACGTATATATGTGTGTGTTTTCTTTTTGATTACGAAACTTATCATTTGGATTGAAAACCCCTATATATATAGCCATATTATATATTTTTTAAAACCAACTTATCCGAGTTCACCCTAAAATTTATCTTTTACGTTTACTATTAGACGGCCAGAAAAATAGTATTTTTAATCGTGGTGTAAAACGAATAACTATACCTTTTAATCTTCAAAATAAGAATTTTGAACTTCAGTGTAAATCATCAAAATATTCAATAAAAACCGAAAACAACGATAGCATAAATTTTTAGCTTTGAAAAAACTAAATCAAGTTAGCAATTAATATAAATTGAAATTAGGTATTAATTTTTAATTAAATATTAGGTGGCCTTATTGTTTTTGGTTTTTATTGAATATTTTGATGATTCTAATATTTTAGTTCAAAATTTCTATTTTGAAGATTAAAAGGTATAGCAATTACTGTACATAGATCTTATACCAAGTATTGCAATTATTATCACTATTATATTATGATTACTATGTTGGTTATAAATATTTTAATAGTATATATAGTAAGATATAATATAAGATAGTATAAAATACTACATGTACAACACAGGAAAAGCAACTATGACCATCGTAATTGATAAGTCTGGATTCTGAAGTATTTTATATACGAAAATGCTATATTTAGATAGTATAAAAATATTCTGTATGAGACAGAAAGGCACTTCTGTCATATATATATATTATTGTAGCGAAGAAAAAAGTAGAAAAATAGGAAGATGCCATGGCATGAAATAGCACACTAGAAGTATGTAGGGTTTAGTCGGACTTAAAGTTCATATGTTATTAGATACGAGATAATGCGTACTAAAGATAGTAATGGACTACTCAGTTGGTTTCCTAATATAGTACAT
Organism: Ichthyophonus hoferi; assembly: GCA_002751075.1. NCBI lineage: Eukaryota > Ichthyosporea > Ichthyophonida > Ichthyophonidae > Ichthyophonus > Ichthyophonus hoferi. The sequence goes on from NAOQ01000570.1 coordinate 38,060, forward strand.
ATATCATGATAGACATACAGGCGTGTTATGAATGCTATTTATAAACCAGCCAATCAGATATGTGATAAGGTCTTTCCTACAGTTAATATTGTATAATAGAGATAGACAGTCCAATGAAATAGCAACGTGTTTAAATTTATTTTTTAATATAAAGCAATGGTTGATGTTATATATATATATATACGGAGTTTAATCCATTCATAAGTCTTCTAAGCACAGAATCGTGCATGCCCATAGGGCCAGAGGCCGATCGGAATGCAATAAAATGGTAATGATTACACGAATGAAATCAACTGAAATCATTGATTAGAAGTCACATCTTATTTCTCCGAGACCTGCCAATGTAAAACCAGTTAGGAATATATTGTACTATAAATAAATGACTAGATAATTATATTAATTTGGTGTATTTATTACGCAATCATATTATCATATTATGTATACTATATGTATGTAACCAATCAATTAAAAATGTATATACCTATTTAACTAAACCATTACATATCTTGAGTGCATTCTATTATTACATTACTATTTATATCATACTATATAAACCAATTATTTCCACGGATCTAATTGATACCATCTCCCCATCTACGATTATACCAATCAGATCCAATCAAATGGCTTGCATGTATGCATATGATAGTTTAAATCTATAGGATAAAACAAAAATTTAAAATATATATTTTTTGTATTGGATACTATATCACAACAATTTAATACATAAGACAAGGAAATGAGGAGTGGGTAAATCAACAGCATGCAATAGTTTTAATGAAAGACATACATTGGAGAAGTTAAAACTTTCAAATGATAACCAGTAAGATAATATTTGTGTAACAGAACGAGAGAGAAAGAAAGAAAAGAGATTAGTCCGTTAAAATTAAAACTAAAACCTACCAGTTTTTCGGAAATAGACTTCGTTTTATCACCATAAATATCGTCTTGTCCAATCATACGTCTCTGCTTAAACATACGCTGTACAGGCATATCCTTCGCGCCAACCTGTAAGCACGCCCCATTAAAATTAAATTAACTGTAATAAATAATAATAATAGAAATAGTATCTATGTGGCAAATACAAGGTAAGGGAGAGATGGTTGGTGGTGTCATTGAAAATTTAATGCAAAAGAAAAAGAACTATATATAACAGAGATAGATACACCAGAATGCATGTGATAATTAATTAATTGGTAAAAGGATAGTTGCTATTTCGCATATTTTAATATACATTTTATAAAGTCAATTTTAATTGGTAGTATAAAATAATAAACCAATAAAAATAATTCACATAATAGTATAACGCACAAATGACAAAGTAAGACGATAAAAATAATTACATAATTAACTAGCTAATAAAATAATGAACCAATGAATTATAAAGGAAGGGATTAAACCAAAATAAAGTTGACTCAAGAGTCCAATCAAAAGAGAGTTTTAGTTTTTACCTCTCCCTCTCCCTCTCCCTCGGCCCTCTTTGCTCGCTTCCTGGCAATCATATTCTCAATCATTCTACTACGATCAACATTCTTCAGGTAGAATTCGTTCTCCTTCTTCTCCTTCGACATGGCCAAAGCAAGTTTCTTCTCACGCACCGCATTCTCATAGGCTAAGGGAGAGGTAGGAATGTGCGAGGAGAGAAAGTAATTGTTTAATGAGAAAAAGGAAAATAGGTGGCGAAAGAAGGCGCACGTGGGTGGGTATTATTGGGTGGAAGGAGTAATGATTGTGTAAGTTAGTAAAGTATGATAGGCTTATTATCACACGAAGTATTTACCTATAAATAGTGATATATATATAAGGCCAATAGCAAGGCAGTAAAGAAAAGAGGGCAAAAATAAAAAGCTCAACCAATCATAATATATAATAAAGCACGTTAAAATAACATACAATCCGATAAAATATAGTGTTTATATTATGCAATATATCACCGTATAACTCACCAAGAGATGCCTGCATATAAAAATTAAATACAAGAGCAAATATAGTCTGTTTAACTAGCAAATAATATCACTTGCATTAAAATCAAAATTTTAAAGCACTACTATAACCAACCCTAAGCAGCTATTAACACAACACACTCAATCAAAATGTGGTAATATAATTTAACTTACCAATCCTTTCTGTTAGATGGTGCCATTTAAATTTAGGAAGGTACTTCATGTTCCAGAGATCATCGTGATAGTAGCTACTTTTCTTACCCCCTAGGAGAAAGAGAGAGAGAGAAAGAGAAAGAGAAAGAGAGAGAGAGAAAGGAAGTGGTATTAGTATATATATATATATACTAATACAAACAATAATATATAATCTCTAGAACATGTAATCATACATGGTAATGATTTGCACAATAATATAGCACCATAGACCAATAAGTAGCACCAGATAAAATAAATATAAAATAAATAATTATATAGCAAATAATAAATAACCCTATACATAACAATAAACCACAATATATATATATACGTATATGTATATGTATATATATACCATAAAATTAATAATTAATGCCATTGGCTCTCCACGCACCAACATTAGTGTTATTTAGCCAGGTTGCTACCCTCTTAGCCACTCCCTTGTCAAAGAACTCAACCCATCCCTCTGTAAATTTCTTCTTTTTATTTCCACCGAATTTCATGCGTTTACGTCGGGTTGCCGCGTCTAAGAGAATATTACAAAGTTTTCTTAGTGTATATAAGGTATAGCAGTGCTATTATAGGGTATTGTAGGAAAGTATATGGTGGTATAGAGTATGTTATAGGTACTATAGTTGTCAGAATAGGATATTTAGGTTGTATTATTATTGGCAGCATATCATATATTTTATATTTTATTTGATTATTTTAATAGTGCAATATAATGTAATAAAATTATAGTTATAATGATGGTAACAATAATAATCACATAATACAAACAGACGATCTATCTATTTATACAGTGTAAACAAGTACAAACAATATAATCAATAAATTAAATAATGTGACCCAATCTCTATAACTTTTATTATCATAAGCTAGTTAGTACATCAAACAAACTATATCTTAGCACATCAATAAATATAAGGACACATACATACCCATACACTTGTATATGCTCTCATGCCTACCCATACATGAATATGTTTCAAAATACTAAACTTAAAAGACAAACACAAGCCAAAAAAACCCATTCAAGCCCACCTTCTTCTTGTAGATATACCCTTCCCACCTCTCCATATTGAGAAAGTATATGTCTAATCTTTACTGGCTTCATAAAGGGTGGTATTCTACTCAGATATATAACCCCAGTATTCTCAATGTTTTCTTTAAACTTCTGTAGTTGTTGCTTTGATAACCCTTTTACTTTCTTCTTCCTTTCCCGCTTCGTTCCAGTGCCTTCCTTTTCTACTACTTCTTCCTTTCCCTCTCCCTCTGTCTCTTTCTCGGATCCATGTTTCGTTGAATCAGCATTATCAACAGTTTCTTTCTCCATGTCACCCATTTCTATACTATCATTTTTCACCTCAGTGGCTATAGAGGCCTCTGGGACCTCGATCAGAGCAGACATAGTTAATCTGTAACTAAATACCCCAAGAATAATTAATAAATACTTGTATATACAATTCTATATATAATAATACTTGTTTATGTGATAGATTGCTATATGTATTTTGGTTTCAATGCATTCAGTACTTAATGTGCACGTGCATGCCAGCGCGCGCTTGTATTTACTGTAATTTAGTGGAATATTTGTTAATGGAGTTTTATGTGTTTTATTGGATATTGAAAATTATTGTATTTTAATATTTTAAAATTAATATATGTATGGCACTATTATTTTATTTTAACCAATTATTCAGATTGACTATTTTTATCTGGGAAAAGGCGCTGCCACACCGAGCCACTTTATTGATAATAACAATAATAATAATAATAGTAATAATTATAGTAATAATAATAATAATAATAATAATAATAATAATAATAATAATAATA
>NAOQ01000571.1:5605-39032 GCA_002751075.1 Ichthyophonus hoferi
TCGCACTCAGGTGCAATTTTCTAGAGCTCAAAAGAGGCTTCTTAGCCAAACTGAAATATATGATTCCTTCCATATAATTTGGACTCTGTTGCCAAATATGCTATATGGATTGAGGCATTATCTAGTTGGTACCACTGGCCAGACCTTGTAGTGGAAGGGGCATACTTATTTTCACTTGTTGATACTTTTGATTTCTCAGCATTGTTACCCTCTTTTTTATTTTTGCCCTTGTCGTTATTATCCCCCCTGGAAACCTCGATTTTGTCCTTCTTGTAATTATCACTCAACTCCTCCTGAGTTGACGTTTTCTTCAAATACTTTTCTAAATATGCAAGAATCTTTACCATTCTAACGGTGGCTTTGGTGTACATATGGGTTCATCCTTGTGATCAAAAAGATGCTTTGGTTGTTTCATTGCATAGGGAAAGCTGATCTTGAGGAATTTCACATCCCTGCTGATTATTATCCTTTTGGATCTAATATCCAACAAGCTGTAGGCCCTCTGGGTATCTTGGTATCCCAGCATCATCACCTCTTATCTTCATGGTGCCAATTTGTTGAGCTTTTCATCCTTATAATAACACCTGCATCCCAATGCTCTGAGTCTGCTGAAAAGAGTGGTGGATTCATGCCATAAGGCTCATGGTATAGTAGACTTCAGTAGATACCTGGTTGGCAACACATTTAAAATAAAGGCTGTCGTTTTAGTGGCTTTGTCTCATAAATATTGGGGTAGGCCACGTTCTATTCTTGCACTTCTTACCATGGTAAACAGTGTTTGGTTCATCCTTTCACAAAACCCATTCTGCTCAGAATGATGAAGTACAGTGTTCTAATGGTGAATACCATGTTCCTTGAAGTAAGATGAAAATTTGGAGTTGAAGTACTCTGAAACGTAATCTGTAACCAAAGTTGCCATTGATTTGTCATGCATTGCTGTGACATAGGTGTACTATTGCTTGAAAGCCCCAAAAGTATATGATTTCCTTCCTAATAAATATACTTGGACATAATGTGAGTACCCATCTATGAAAGTTACCACATATTTGAAACCTAAGTATGACCTGCACAAAGATCCAATCAGGTCTGAATAAACTCTTTTTAGTACTCTGGTTGTTTAATCTGTTCTTTCTAGGTATGGGATCCTCTTGGCTTTGAACATATAGCACGTTCCTTGTTCCTTGTTCTGTTTGTCCATTTCCATGTTGTTTGTCATTATGAAAACAAAAAACACGTTGGCTGGTAAAAGATATATAAAAAATGTTCAAATTTATTGGTTTGTTGAAACGTGATAAGGCGACTATTGGTTAATAGGTTATTTCTGCCCTATTTCTATTTAAAAACAACTTAAGTATAAGTTATCACAACTGTGTTGAACTTATGGTTCCATTGCGGCTTAAATAGTGCATGATATATATATATATATAACTCCTATCAAATTGGCTTTATCCATCATGAGAATATACTTAATCAGAAAAAACAAACACTATCAGAAATAAAATTACGTTTTTATACATCTATTTTTATCAGAGATCAGATTGCATATTTGCCAATCTTCTTCTATCTGCGTGTTGTTATGTTTTTTGGAGAAAAACTATAATCATGCCAACTAAATGAATATATATTTGTATATAAGAAGGATAATTATAATAATAAATTGCTATGTAATTATAATGCACTAACATTTTAACATATTCTACCTATGTAAGCTATAGCATTTTCCCCCTCTTCTAAGTAACTATCTCCGTATTTTGCATAATATTTTGAACATGTAGATCTGTCCTTTCTATCAAAGCATTGTTTGATACCTCTCCACAAACCATATGCAAATTTATCAATGTCCCATTCAGCCTGTAATCTTGGCTGAGTGGCAACAATGATAGATCTAGTAGTGAGCTATTGGCTCTATATTTAAGAAATTGTTGAGAATTTAAGTTCCTCCTTTGTTGAAGGATTCCAAAATACTTGGATGTGTCTGGAAATCCTCAATGTAACTAGAGTATTTTCTGTCCATTATGTGAAACTGAGTTCATTACCTCCCACTCTAAATACCTAACTCTTTTTAACTGGGAAGGGCGTATATGACATATTCACTGGATTCACCTTTATATACCTCAATTGGATATGCCATTAAACTTCCATTTGAAAAAATTACATATTCTTTTAAGACAAATTTTCTTTCAATTACATGCAATCACTATAGCCTAGTGACTCCTTCACAGCAGACACATCCATGGTAGCATCATCTATGGATAATGATGACACTACCTTTATTATGTTAATAGTATCATCTATACAAGATGATGACACTATCCCAATGTCCTCTATGGTTCCTGACATGACTAATTACATGAAGGATTAAGTGTTTCAGAGAGTCTGTTTCTAGCAACCATTTTTCTACTTTAACACCTGCCTTGCCTTTCATTCCATGGTCTGTTATTTTTGTTTCTGAATTCTTTCCCTCCAATGTGAGAGAGTGTGTAAATTGGTTCACAAATACAGATGTTGACACAACTGTTCATGCTCGTCATTGTTATGTACTACTTACAATAGGCAGCAGCTGAAAATATGAACAGCATACTCTTTTTCAAAACATAGTCAATGCAGCAGCTGCCATAACTGCTATTCCCTCTATACCTGACACACTAGAGATTATGAATTACAAAAATTAAAAGAAAGCCATGCTAGCCCATAAAAACTCGCCTGTATTATAGCTATACACATAGAACTTAGAGCAATTAATGAATTCCATACATGGACGTGGACGTTGATTCTATGACACAGGTCCCTAAGGGTACTACCATCTTCTACAGCCCGTGAGTACTCCACAGAACAAAAAGCAGCTTTAGCAACTTCACTCATAACAAAGCTCAACTGTGTGTTCTAGGGAGTATGGAAGACAATAAAAACTTCTTAAACATTTCATCCCTAGCTACCAGATTTGTGATTTGTCACCATATGGATACTTTTTGCTATCACCACTGCTTATTAGTATGAAGTGACACAAGTTGACATCTACTCTACCTAATTACACACTACATTAGGCAAGTCCATTTGTATGCTGCAGCCACTGATCATGGAGAATGCCAACCACCCCAACTAGATCTGCAAGGTATCCAAGTGTCTCTATGGCATCCACATTAGTGACCTGTGCTGGAATCAAACACTGAAAGAGTTTCTACAAATTAAGAAAATCTAACCAACCGATTGAAACTAAAACCTATACATATCTCATGTACATAGCTACTTCCTGTCCTTATCCCACAATGTTTATGATGCCCTTATTATAGCCAAACACCTTGCTGACAAGGAAGTCTTCATTAAAGCCTTTTCTAAACGTTCTATAACCAGGAATAAATGATGTCCTACTGATTTCTTGGGCTACACAATCCAGAGACATGATGGTAGCATCAAACTATTACAGGTTGGTTACATCAAGGATTTAGTTAAGTTCTACAGTCAAGGACATGACCAGCCAACCTACTCACCTATCCTGCTGGAGCTCATCAAAGATATTGCCAACATCACCAACAAATCAGAACTATATGATGTCAATGCATACCAAACACTAATTGGTTGTCCACTTTAAATCATCAAGTTCAGCCATACTGATTGCCAGTTTACACTCAGTTACCTGGCTAGATACAATGGGGAAACAACCAAAGCCTTTTTTGAAATAGCCATGCACCTCCTGAAATACCTCAGAATTATAGCAGAGGAATGCAGTATCTATGTGAGGACACTAATAAAGCTCCATACTTTTTCTGATGTGGATGGACTTCACAGCTGGTCCACACACATCCCAAAACAGTTGAGAGAATATTATTTACTTGCAGGGAGGCCAATTAACTGGCTCTCCAAAAAGCAAAAATAACTACACTATCTACTACTGAGAGCAAGTATATTGCCATGTCCACCACATATCAGCAAATATCTTACATCACTCCACTCCTATACTGTTTATGCATAGATACTGGATGTGTGAAACTTCACTTAGACAACCGGTGTGTAATATGACTTACTGAGAAAAAATTTGTCCCCAGGGGCACATAGCATATTAAAGTAAGGTACTAGTACATCTTGGAATGTGTGACCAATAAGGAGGTTGAGGCTACACCCTGCCCAACCTAATTAATGGCAGTCAATTGCTTGACCATAACAATGTCTAGCAACAATTTCAAAAGTGCCAAGGCACTGATGAAGATGTAAAACTTAAGTTAAATCCCTCATCTCTGTCCGCTTGCTGCCATTTTTACATTATCCACAAGGAGGTGTTATGCTTACAAATTATTCTTATCACACTTAGAATTTCTAATAAATCCCAATCATAAGTTTCTCAAGATTCATCTAACAGTACAAAAAAGTGAGTGTCACATGCTAATCAGATGATGTGAGAAATATTACTCAGAAATAACATTATTAGGTCCTTGATATACATTTTATTTAATAAGGTAAGTAATTATATTATTTATTATTATCTTACATATTTATAAACATACAATCTAAAGGAAGGCAGATTTAGACTCCTTTATTATTGACACTATTAGTTAATATCACACAATATGCAATATATTGTATTTTGTGTTTGATTAGCTACTTAGCAAACTGTTAGTGTAACTAACTATAGTTTGAGTATTAGTATTAGTTAATCTACAATTATTAACTGAACACAACCAAAAGCTTAGCTAGTGTATTCTGGTAGATAGATAAAAATGTTAGCCATGCTAGTATTAATCATAAGCATACCATCATACCATAAAATATGATTGGCAACAAATGGCCCAGTAGTCACTACAACGCAGTAGCTCAATATAAATATTAACTAATAACACAATATGTTATCTGGAACTTTTAATAATTAAACCAATATACTAGGATCTCTGCATAAACATAATACTAATTTGAATCGACCTACAGATTCACCAATCCAGATGCAGCTTTTTTTTTGATTGACACCAACAACAATAAGAGAATCCACTATGGTTTAACTACTCAAGACGTGATTGCAATAAACTTCATGTTTAGCCAACAAATACATGTAGAAGATGTTAATTACATACCTCAAAACAGTTTACTTAGAATCATATCTCAATCAAGGCAAGTACATTTTTATAAACATCTTCAATAGTATCTGTATTTGATGAGACAAAGGAAGTGGCCAAGCTCATTCAATACATGAGGGGCCAACTTAATACCAAGGAATTAGGATTTTCATCCAAGTACTTAGGTTACCTCAATCTATAAAGATGACAAGAGCACCATACATATATCCCTGAAGAGTTACACTTGCAAATTGATAAAAACCCATGACACAAAGAATGACAAGCACACCATGTTGCCCATTCTACTAGGTCACATGTCAGCTAGGAAAATAAAAAATGATGATAGTTCAAAAGTGAGGATTAAGGACTACTAGATGACCATAGGATGTCGTTTATGAGTCTCTAGGATGATCCATCCAGCCTGGTTTGCAGTTGTCTTTCTGGGGAGATGATCCAAATTTAAGCTGGCATCTATAAATTCTATCTACTTCATGACAATAGACATAGTGTTCATTCTCTGCTTTACTTTAGCAGGTGTTGAAATTCTTTAAAATGTTTATAGACATATCCTCTTCACTGCTGTCTGAAGAGAGTTGAACCCTTAGCTTTTTCTTGCTTATGAATTCCAGTTTATTTGCTGAGACCATGGATGACTTATACTCAACTCTAGGAATAATAGGTGTAAATATTTCTCTCTTAGTCATTACCATAAATTGTTTTTATAACCAGACAGAGAATCAAAGTTTTTTGTATGAAAATTTATTTAATGCAATACTATAGGGATCAGAATCCACACCAAGTATGTGATTACTGGTTATATAGTTGCTGGTTCGGTCAATACTAGTTGATCATGTGATAAACATATGGGGTAAGTGTATATCTCAGTTAGAGATTCTACTAGACTGTTATAAACATGTTGTTAGCAATACATTATTCAATAGTTATTCAAAGATTCATTCTAGTTGCTATGTATCTTGTGTTATAAATCTTTATGTGTGATTAAATGTTAATGACCAACACTATCTAATAAACCATGGTAAATTCCCGTACTAGGCTTCACTAAACAACCAGTCCTAATTAAATATAATTAGTGGTATCATCTAATTAATTAATGACAATTAATTAATATCTAATTCTTATTTATCAATTGAAACTTCATTGCAAACGCTACTGAATATTTAGAGGTACAATGCAACATGAATAGTAATTAGTTTTGTAAAAGATATCATGAAGTATGCAGCCTAACACTTGTAGGAGCTAGAGTATTTCAACAGAGATTTGCATCAAATCCATCAGTATCACATTGAATAATGATTATACATATAATAGTGTACCCTAACCCAAACCCCTGTATATGCCTAGTATCTCATCAGGACTTTATTTATTTATGTATTTTTGAGATGCCGATTTTGTGAGGGTTATCACAACTAGGAAATCAACCTCAGACTTAATCCTATTTTTGCCTAACTGTCCTATATCCTGGATGAGTAGGCAGCAGACTCATGTTGCAATGTCAAGTAATGAGGCACAATGTATGGCACTATACACGGCTATTTATGAAACCATGTATATCTTTGGTATTCTAGACAGTTTAAGAATCTTAGCAGCTCCTGTCCCCAAGCATAAGGACAATCAATTACTCATCCAAATGACTGAATTCAATAGAGTCACCCACAACACCAAGTACCTACAAGTAAACTTTTACTATACCAAGGTGGCTAAGCTGACAGAAAATATAGTAATAAAGCAAGTCCTAACATCTGCCCAAAAGGCAGATCTTTTTACCAAGGTACTTGAACACATTGATATTTTTAGAGCAAGGGATTTACCAGGTTTTGATTTCTAGGAGATCCCTCTTTACAGGTTTTTAAAGATGTAAAAGGAGTATTGTAATGCATAACTAGTAGGGTATCATTTAAGTAAGCATAATGGTTTTGTTTTATGCCTTGCTACAGTGTAGTGGGCTTAGTAATACAGCACTCCAGGTTCTGCTTGTCTATAATAGCGTGCCTAATATAAAATACAGCATGGTAATCAGATCTTGAATAATTAAGAAATCAAGTCTATAATTTTAGTGCAGAAGTTACTAAAAATATGGAGGCTTTAGCAATTTAAAATAAAATCAGGTTTGTGGTCATGAGAATGTTTCCACATAAAGTAATAAAGTTAGAGCAATAAGGAGTTATATCCTTAAATAGTGAACGGCAAAACCTGAAGCTTGCTCAATGCTCCAGGACTATAATATATATATGCAAACCTTTCACCCTCAGTTAGGACCAGATAGGAGTAATTCATTATTGAAATAAAGTTTTTTGATTAAAAGAAAATATAATTAAAACAATTAGTGATAGCAGAAGAAACTTCACATTCACATATCATAAAAACACATGCACATTTTTTATCAACAAGACGGTTAGCTTAGTTTTCACCTCCGCTTCCAGTGACAAGGCTGAAGTTATACAAAGGAATCTTGTGCAAAGCTTTAATGAAATAAAAGTATTACCATCCAACATTGTGGCTTGGAACTTGAGTCAGGCCATACTAAATTAGAGTAAATGACAGAGAGTACTCAGGTAGCATTTTATATGTAGAGCTTAAAAGGATGTGATGTGTATGTCACCTATTGGCAAATTTCACGTAATGATTCAGATGAGATATACCCCCTGTGTGGTTTGGAAATGACTTTACTATGTCCCGAGTTAAATAGCTAAGATATAAAAACTCATATTTCAATTATAAATTTTAGAAAATGCAACTGGTAGAATATGTATATGCATTTAAATACTTAGTTTGTACATATGAGCTTCTCTTGCCCCCTCAGTAGCTGTCACTTTATTGAATAAGCTTGGGTTGACAGTTTAATTTCTAGGCAAGTTATGATATGATTGGGCATTGTGAAACAACCATGGATTTTGCAGTTTATAGACTACTCTCTCAAGTGGTGACAAGTAACCCCATAGTCCTCTTCCTTGGAATCAGGAAGCATACATTATGAGCACTTCTTTTTTTTTACTTCTACAGATTGCTTGTTCTTCACCACAGAGATTTTCTGATTTCTATTTCCATTAACGTTTTTCATAAAATGACTTATCATGTACATATTATTGTTGAATAAAATATTATTTTGTGGCATTATGATTAATAATCAGCCAATAGTCACTGTTTACTACTTAGTTACATAGTTGGGAAAAGTAGTCATCACTGGATAGACTTATCTACTATGCCAATACTTATCAATTGATTACAACTACTTGTTGTTGATTATTAACTATCTGTTCAATCAGGACTGTAGTAATCTAAGATATATTCCCAATATTATCTTGAGCTAGTTGCTGTTGCATGGTTTTTTAATACTCAACCTGCACAAAACAATCATCTCTAAAATAACTTTTGCATAACCAAACAGTCATTAAAGATACAAAAGTAAATATAGGTATGTACTTCCAAATCTGACACAATACAAGATAACTTGTCAGTATTTAGCACTAATGCTAGATAACTTTTTAACACACTCTCTTCTGTAGGAGGCATCACAAATACTACTTTCATATCTCTAATGCCTGGCACATTCTTCCAATTATTAGCTAGTCTGTTTTTCTGGGTGACCTTTGCCCATTGATTGGCAGCCTTCCCAGATTTAGCTTAGATTGCCTTCTTCTTGTGAGTATTGTCTATATACTCCCTATCCTTGATTCCTATTTAAGTATCCATTAATACCTACAGGTGTCTTGTAGTTGGATACCTACTTATTCTCATTGTTTCTTACTTCCCTCATCATCTATAAAAACCACCTGTGCAATACTAGGCTACTATCTTCTGTTATTGCTCCTAATTGGTTTGTTCACTACAAAATAATTTTAAAATTCTGCTTGATCTGTTTCCTATCAATGCCATCTCTTTATTAATACTTTAGTAACTATTTCATTGGATTCCATTGATTACCTAGGAATATTCTTAAATAATCACTTCCATCCATTAGCTTCACTCTATGACCTGTGAAAAACTTGGTGCAAATATAACTATTGGATTGCTAATTGTATTTTCATTATTGCATTCAGGTATTTGATTGATCTAACTCGATCTCATCAGTAATTAACCTCTCACCATATTGATGCAACGCTTTGGGTCTTGAATTTTGTTTTAATGAAATAATTGGAGATTTTCCCCAAGAACTACTTACTGCAATAAAATTACATACCAGATTTCAAATATTTTTCTGTGCTTGCCAAATCTGGTGACCTTTACTCTGATAACTATTTTGCATTTCTTATACTCAATGCCTTTCATCATTTCATCAAGCTCTCCCTTCTACTTTCATTTTTCTGTTTGCTGGCCCCTTATAATGACATAACCAAAGTCCTCAATAATATCTGAATAATTCGATATAGAGTTAAACCACTAGACACTTGATATGTTAACATTAGTGACTGTACCGCTAGATGACTCGCATAATTTCAGTTATCTATTATCACATATTGATAACAATATAAACAAATGAAGACTCGTAATCACATAGGATGATAAGGAATTTGTGTATTTTGGTCTTATAAATTGCCTAACAGCAATAGTAGGGTATGGTTGCTCATATATGGAATATAAAGGGCTATTCTAAGCTTATGAAGTACAGTCTTACCATGTGGAGTTAGGCTGAAAGGTAAAGAACCTTAGTCAAGACAGAGTGAAGTGGTTCTGATTCCCTATGTAACAAGATGGAAAACATGTTGCACATCTAGCTAGATTGGGGAGACTCAGTATATAGTAAGAGGGAAATGAGTTCTTGACTAGCACTCATAGTTCATGATATGTTGGAATATAAAGCCATTGTGAGTTTGCTGCCAGGTGCTGGATTATTAGACTTGTTTGCTTCCTTTTTAATTTATAGTATTTATTCAACTACCTATAATAACCAAAATAAGTCCATCATCTATCTAATCTTCTGGCATTTGCTGAAACACAAGAAATTTGTGTTTTTTATTTTTGTTGAACCATTTATTGTTTCCTTGCCAATTCTAACCTTTTTTGATGTTTTTCAACTGGATGCTGTCTTAAGGTAATGTTTAAATGCAAACCATTGCAATATTATATAACTAATTGTTTAAGACAGTAGGAGAGTTTTGTCTGTCATTTGCATTACCAGCTATTATTGAAAAGTAACTCTAGAATTGGACAGAATTATGATGATCAGTTCAATTATCATGACTTTTATATAAAATGAATAAAGTGATACATTTTTCAACTATCATAATCTCCACTGTGCAATATTCCGTAATGTTATTTTGGTAAACTACATTGGTGTGAATGGCTATTTTTAGCTTTGCAAACAGTTGGGATTCTATGATCTGGATTTGACTAGGTTAGTTTGGGTGGCTAGCTGTTGCAATCTAACAACATAAGAAAGACCTGTTTCATTAGATAATAAATCATATGCCTTGGAATTTCGGTGCGATGCTATCATCTTTGTAGTCATAGTCTTATCAAACTTTACCCATATGCAGGCAGCCTAGCATTTGTGACAATTGCTGTCAGATTTCAATTTGATAAGATGGGCTGTCTGGTACTTGAACTATGATGTACAAACTAGAGTATTAATCTTGCTTGTAGCTGTAATATTTTCATTGAAAACATTTATAGGCAAAGAGTTAAAGAAAATCTGATATCTAGTGCTATCTTAAGTAACTTCAGAGCAGTCACTTTGACCAAAACTAGATAACCAAACCTCAGGTCTGCATTAAGACCAGAAATTATACATGCAAATAAATGTTGTTTTAACATACAGTAAAAGTATACATTTTTATTCTAGTTATGACTAGAAGCCAGAGCACAAGTTCTCAAAAGACGACATTTGTCCCAAACATAGATTACTATTAACCCCTATGACCCATACCCGATTCATGAGGATAGATAAGAAAGTGAGAATAATACTTCCTAGCGACTCTGAAGAATCCACCGCAGCTAATAAAAATCAACTTGATAAGACATCTCTCCTGCCAGACTTGATCTTGACTCATCTTCAAACGATACTCTTGAATCGACAAGCCTAGAGGAACAATCCTCTTTTGACCAAGATTATGACAGCAAGGTGCAATTAACACTCTTCACCAGAGAAGTGAGCTCAGTTATGCACTGCCTTCTTCGAAACAAAACTTTCAACAGAAATTATGACTTAGTATTAGTGAAGTTTAGAGTACTAATAACTAATAAATAGTAGTAGCTTATGTTGTTTTTCTCAATAAACATAGCTGCCAAGTATTATTGTACCAATTTAAATCAGAGACTGCCATCCCTATCTGGTGAGATCTATCAAGATGAAAGTATAGGTGAGCTTGCCCAATCATTGCACTTTTGATCTATCTAGACTATCATCACACAGCTTTAGATAATCATGAACAACCCAAGTTGATCTAACTCTGAATGGGAGTATATTGTTCATATATATCTATCTATAGATGCGGGTAGACACAATAAGGAAACTTGATACATATTGTAATGTAATAACTTGAACAACTCGTGCTTAATGTTTTTATACCTAGACTAAGTGTTGGCACATGATTTATATGGCTCACAGCTAGCTTTTTCCTAAGGTACATGGGTACCAATTAGGTAGAGGGTTGTTTTTAAGTTATATACGGTTTTAGCAACCTTGCTCGAAAAATAATTGGACTATGAAGGGTTTATTCTGTAGTATTATTATCATATAATCTTTTCTCAAAGAATATCAATATGTTAAAATAGAATTAATAATAGTACTCCCCAGTTTGTACACTATACGTTACATAATCAATTTAAGAATTACCTCATAGGCTAATAAGTTCAGGCTAAGCCAATCATACCACTGCAGAATTTAGTGCACTCACCCACCACCACCTCCAATTGGACAGTCAGTTCATCCCAAAATACATTTTTTCCAGTCAAGAGCCAATTAATATAAATGATAAATGGCTCTATGTTAGTCACATGATACCTTCTACCTGCTGCTAGTTACCATATGCAAATCAGTATGTACTCATGCATATATATCCGCCTTAATAGCATCCACAGGCCATGCTTGGACCAAAACTGTAAAAATACAATTTGATAGCCACAAGGCTGTGTAAGAAATAGGCAACATCAATAAGGTCTATAGACGAGACTTAGAGATAGCACATCAAGTGTTAGGTTACCAAGAACAGCCACTAGTGACAAAGACTAGACCCAGCAAGATCTTTGTGGAGAGATGATAGAACATGCCAAGACAAAGTACTGACAGGTTAGTTAAATTATCCATTCTCTTTTTAATAATGTCAGGACTGCAGGCAAGCTCGTTTAACCAGGCGTGTCCAGTTCATAACACACTTGTCAAATCAGAGAGATTTAAACTTGGTACGATGCAGCAGAAACCATCATCTCTTCAACAATACTTATATGATAGACAACACATATGTAAATAGTACTTACACTAATAGCAATTCTATTTTACATCTGAATACATTCTATAGATAGGTGCCAACTGCATGGAACGCCTCTCTTATGCATGCCCTCCCACTAGATAAACGTGCAATCAATACGCTAAATAATCATTTCAATATATCGGAGACCAAAGGAAGCAGTAATAAAGACTAGTATGTCAGGAACAGGAAGGATAACAAGCCTATAAAAACTGCATGTGGTCATATCCTCCACCCTTAACACAGGGATCTGCACATAAGCGATCCAAAATGCACTTTAATTGACCAATCAACTGTCCATGTTGAAACCAAATTCGCCAGCGATTGCCTTCGTTGTTATGGGGAGGGAGTAGAATCACATTGGGCTCGACTATGTGGTCATAAAACCAGTTAGGACACAGATCTAAAAGTTACACCAATGGATAGGAGTGAGGGGGAACTTCCAGCGAGTAGATGGGAGACCAAAAGAAAAATAAATAGACAGAGAATGGCCTAGCTCTCTACAAGTAAAACATTGAGAGGAATCAATAAACATGCATTCAAGAGGAGAATGTCATACAAAAGATAACAATACCCCGCATAATATGTATGCATTAAACCGACCAATAGAGCTATACAATGATCACCCAGCCCCAATAGAAATCCTTACCCTTTAGCTGCATTGATTCACCTTTAATACCTTCTCTCGCGCTCTCTATCCTTATCCCTATAGTCTCTATCTCTCTCTCTACCACGATCGCGATCCTTATCACGGTAATCGCGATCTCTCCCTCTGTCTCTCCCTCGATCACGATCCCGCTCACGGTCTTTGTCCACGTCCTTGCTAACGTCATCACTGGGCTTATCCACATCCCAATATGATCCTCGCCTATCGGTAGCTCTGTCTCTGGATGGTGCTGTATGACCCAATCCCTAGTCAGTACCCGCCAGGAACCAATCACACCCAAGCCACTTATCAAGCCCATCTACACGTCTCCTACCATAACTATCACGGCGGTCTCTATCGCGGCGATCGTCCCGCCTCTCTTCCACATCATTGGTGGGCCCATCACTTGGAACATTGCCTTGGGAGGCCTCCCGCCCACCATGCTTGATGTTGACGTCATCACCGCCCCGTCTAGTCAATCCTAGACCCCCTCCTACATAAGGCAGCCATGTGTGAGTAGGATGTGCAATGATTGGCCTACCGGGAACACTCTATCCCCCTCGGGCCATAATATAGTGAGTGTTAAGGACACATTTTAGCATAGAATCTACTATCTCCTAGTCCTCTACCAGCCTGTATGCACTCAGTGAACCATATAGAACATATCAAGGACATTCTCACCCAACCCTCCCAGCGCACTCTTTAATCAGAGAGAGAGAGGGGGAATGTTATGTACCTAGGCGTCTAGGGAGCCAGCCCTTCACTGTACGGCCACGTTCTACATCCACGAGAATGCGCCTGCCATCAATCTTCATACCTTCTGCATGTTTGTAGGCCACTGGAAGAGAGGACAGGTCAGTGATACGTACAAGGGGGAATGGTTGGTAATAAAGGTAAGTATGTGCCATAAGTGCAGGCCAATACAGAGAGAGGAAGGAATAGCACTGTGGTAGATATATAAAAGGTCCTCAGTACTGGGATGTAGGCACCTACTTCTCATGTCTCGTTCATGTTCAAACTCAACAAAGCCATAGCCTCTAGGTTTGCCATCCTCACCGTTCAGTACAGTCACCTGCCATTGCACTGTTAGTCTCTACCCCATCCTCCCTGCCACGCCTCCAATTACATATATACAGCCTGAACCATCTATGTATGCAAATGTATCCACCTTAACAATTGGTCCGTACTGCTCTAGGTTGCGACGCAGGCGCGATTCTGTAGTCTCAAAGCTCTGTAACATACCCATATATAGTCAGTGTGGCCACATCCTGGCTCCCTGCCCCTCTCATAGTTCATGAGGATTCCTCCTCCCACCAAGCTCAAACGCTAAAATGGGTTCCAATTGAGTATGAATACCGATCACATACCATACCACTAGTTTGTCCCTATAAACCTATAATAGACCACAAGTCTATTATCTAATCATTAGCCATTACCAAGTCGAAATCCCACCAGGAGCAAGTAGCTTATACCAGATATGATTGACCCTCTTGTACAATACTCATCACCATGGTGCGCTAGTAGCCAATAAAACCAAAGGTATTGCCTAATATAGTATGACCAGTAGTACATCATTGCCTATTCCTTCATGAAGGATTACAACCTCTATAAACTATAAACTATAAACTATGCAATGATGTCAATCAAGGCCCCACTTCCATACCCCTCCCTTTACTCACCATGCGACCAACAAACAGGGTCTTGTATGGGTCAGTAGTCTTTTTCTCCGGGCTAGCTGTGGCATCCCCTATTGGCCCATTATAATATTAATGGATAAAGAGCACTTATACCCCCTGTATCCCCTCCCCTGCTCATCACTTGGTCATCTCCAATCACCCACAGGCCACACTAGCCTTCCAGTCCCATCCCTATCCTACTATCCCTTCTTCCCTCCTCACTCAAATGGTGAGTATAGAGGTATAATACTTACACGCTGCAATGGCTTGTTGTAGCTCAGCCGCGGCCCTTTCTTGACGCTCCAGGCGCTATAATAGGGTATGGTCAGAACAATATAATCACCAGTGAGCCCACTTCCTGCCCTGCTAGCCATTAGATCACAGTAACTAGGGGTCTAATCATAGACCAAACATCACATAACCACCATCCTCCTACATATACATACAGTAACAACCTGGCGTGAATGAAGTTAAGGGAGGAAGGGAGGAGAGAGAAAGAGAGGGAGTAAAGGTCAACCAAGGCAAGGTAAAATCATTAAAAAATAAACGCACTTTTCGCTCATGGCGTTCATCAGGGGTCTCTCCAAAGGTGGGGGGAGGGGCATCCGCAGGGTCTTCTAGTAGGCTGGTATACTGCGCAATCCTACAAGCCCCCATCTTGACTTAGAGAAGAGAAGGGAGGGGGAGAGAGAGGGCTAATGACAGAGGTGAAGGTGATATACAGATATTCACATACATACACACAGATATATATAAGCAGTTGAGAGAGGGTGTGTGCTTGAAGATAAGGGCCTTATGTGGCAAGATAGATGAGAATAGGTAGGCTGCAGCCTATCCCACTCCACACGAGAGCTTAAGTGAAAAGGATGTTTACTAGGAAATGTGTATAATTTCCAGAGAGATGTGAAGTCCACAACAAGTCACTTTATGATCCCGCCAGGGTGGACGTATTTCCAGGATTTTTTTTATGACATACTAATATACGTAACGTAGGAGTGCAAGAATGAGAGTTGGTGTAATCAACAAATGAAGCATTATTTTTGTATTTGGGCGTTTTTATATGCTCATATAATTGGTATGGGGAAAATAGGGGAATCATAGTTCTATTGGAGAGGAAGAGCAGGATATAGACGTACAAGCTACACACTGATGGACAACCAGTTAGAATAAGAGAGAAACATATGGGCTTGCGTCAAGAGGTAAAAAAAGAATCAACATAATTGACTCCATACAGTCTTCCATAACAAAGGACCGTAGACAACACATCAGCTCTTGATAATTATTAGCCTACCCTGTATAAGCAGGATATTTCTTCTCATAAGGAAGCAGGTCCAAGGGGGGTGCGTATTCAAGGGGAGCCCTCTCCTTAAACAACACCAACAGGCTAGGGGGTAGCCAGGCACTCATGGTGACGACTGCCTAAGTACTACAGTGATTATCACCAGAAAGTTCCACGCCTATAGGGCTCGGGTAAGGTGGATTATTAAGAAATAAGTATAGATATAATAATAGCCTATAGGACATGCATGTGGCATAACCAGCTTTATTTTTGTTTGTCGCCTGTCATTTGCCACAGCTCGCTAACAGCCCGCTGGTACCATCCATATCGGGTTGGCTTGTCAATTTGGCTCGAAATATTATCGAGTCGGGTTAATTAATACTAAAATAGGATTGACTTATTATCATATAGAGTGACTTGCATGAAGCGATTGGAGTTCCCAATTTAGTAATTAATTTTAAATGGCGGCAGGATGGCGGACTACGTTGCACCTATAGCTATTATTAATAAGATGTATTACGTATTAAGCAAAAACAATTACTTTTTTAAATAAAAAATTAATAACCCAAAGCTATGCATAGTTGTGATTTTCATTTTTATATATAAAAATATAAAGACATAAATTTATTATTCATATTTTAAGATAACCATATTTTTAAGCCAATGAAAATGTGCCTGAAGAGTGGCGGTTAGAAAATATATATAGAAAACTATTGGCCATCTAGCACCAATCAACAGTGACTTCTCCCTAGTCTTGGCAGACTTAAATATTTTAAGTATTTTAATATTTAGGTTTTACCTCTGAGCATGGTTTCTAAGCATCACATATTATTATTATATGTATTTTTTCATTTTTTTACAATTATATATAATTAAAGTAAACTACCACAATATTGAGTTTTCTAAATTATAATTTTGTTAAAACAAATCTAGATAAACTGGATGCATTTGACTCTTGAAAATCCATTAGTCTATTGGACCCCACTTCGTTTAGTAGTGAGACAACTAACGTGATCCGTCATTTTGACGTGTTCCCATTCTCAACCATCAGATTTTCCTACGTAGTTTTGACGTAACATGCGCTTTGAAGCCAAGGTAGGACTAGGATTGTTTAGCCTGCTAGGCTGGCCCCTCGTTGGCCTGTGCAAAGAAGCATCGGGTCATTATTTTAAATAAGCGCCAGTGGTGTTGTTACAAAGTGTTATGGCTTTTTTTTTTTCCTCTTCAAAATGGCGTTTTATATTCATTGTCTTCATGTGAGCGACAAGTAATGTTATCTACGTCCTAGCTTTTAATAGTCCTTAATGACTTTACCTTGACAGCCCAGGGCCAAACCATTCTTGCCAAGGAAGTACTATTTGATAAGAGCGCTGTAATGTAATTTTATACGCTTAAAAAGGTCAAAGAGTTTTTTTTGCGAACACACGGTTCATCTTTATTTTGTTCTTTTATATTTAATCTGGTATAAATTTTTTCTCCAATTTACTGCTTTGTATTGGTATTGGATACATATGTAAGTATGTTTTTCCCACTTCCAGTGAGCTGGACGAGCAATCATTCTTTGCCACAGGCTTTCTTTTTTTATTCTTACTTAAAGATAAAGTTGATCTATAGCAATTATTAATGTTGGCTGGTTGCGAAAATTTACAGACCTTCTTTAACCAGATTTTGCATTTCTAATATAATTTTCTGCCCCATGCTACAGGTGTACCAGTACTATAAAGAATAAGATTTTAAACACATTGTATATCTTATGTTTTAGTGGATTAAGCTGGCCGTCATACACATAGCACACCATGGACCCACAAATTTCCTATCCTACAGTTCCTAGCCCACCGCCTCAACCGATGACTGTAGTGTCGGTAAGTAAGGCATTAAATGAACCTTGCACTACGGTGTGGATGTGTGGGTTAGTGTCTTGACAGACCATCCTCTGAGCATTTTTTTTGGTTTGTTACGTCTACTAAGACCAAAAAGGTTGTGTGGTAAATAGGCCATTTTCAAATTCCTCATACTTGTCCACCCTGCACAGTTACCCCCACCTATACCTGCCATATCTGGAAATGACCCACATATTGGTGTCTCACTACAGTTTCAGAACCAATTTAATAGTGTAAGTCAAGGGAATGGTATGTCAGGGGGTATGTTCCAGTCGCCTTGTGTTGGCAGTCCTGGAAGCTCTCCGGTAAAAGAAGAGATTCTAGCTTGTAAGCGTGAGCGTCGCCTAGAGAAGAATAGAGAGGCCGCACGAATGTGCCGGAAAAAGAAAAAAGTAGGTCCAGGTTGGTTTTATTGGGATAAAGTTATACATTAGTATGATGGTGAGGGGTTGGTGTCTAATAGTATGGGCGGTGTTGATGTTTTGTCACTGTCTAATATTGATTAGTTTTCTATTGTATGTGTAACTGGAGGAGAGGGAAGGTGTAAAGACTAATGGTCCTGCGGTGTACAGGAATATGTCAAGTGTCTAGAGGATAGGGTGAGGTTACTAGAGCAACAGAACCTTGCCCTCATCACCGAACTGAAGAAACTAAAGACGCTAGTTGCCCCACCGCCACCCTTGGCCCATCCACCCCCAACTCCCATCACTACTAGCAATTCTGCAGAATCTAGAGGGCCTGCCAGTGCCTTGTATCAGGTCATATAGAGGCCCTAGGTGATAAAAGTCCTTATAATGCAATATCTTTACATTCTGTCATGTATGCTCTATCATATTGTATGACTTGAGATCTTTGAATATAAATAAATATTTTAATGTATTGACTTGATCCTGACGATAGTGTCAAGGGGATGCATTGAATTGCTTTTAGACCGGTCAATGGGGCGAAACTATAACATTTCTTATATACATCTATAACTATGCCCACATTTAGTCTAGTTTATTTGGGTGCATATCCGAGAGTTAATGTACAATAGTTAGTATATCGATTGATCTCCGTGTAATTGGATATTATTACACAGTCCCAGTATAATTTGTAGTTGAACTCCCTTTATATTTAAATAAGGCTGTGTTGGTAAACGAAGTAGCAAAGGTGCATCTAAATGTCATCTTGACCAAGACATATTCTATCTGTTTAATTTTCAAATTCATTTGCCAATGGGGCACTGGTTTCTTTCTTCATTCCCTTCCATTTTTATACACCTCTCTAACTTGAGCCCTGCCTTTCAAATTTGAGACTGCTCTAGTTGATCTGTGCATACCCTGGCATATTGTGTTGCCTGTGTATGCAGTATATACACAAGAATATGTTATAAATAGGTTTCTGTGTTGCTACAACCGAGTATGAGTTGACACGAAAATCAAACTAGGAAGTGTATCTATTTTGAAGAATGTTTTCTAGTGGATTTATTACTACGCATTAGTTATTCTATAGTATATCTTACACAAAATTTACGGTGAGAGTGGATTTGTTAAATATGGACAAACTTAAGGCCGTGCTAAAGAATTCACAGCTAGTATTTTCCATTCATGGTTAGTCTGAGAGTACAGTGTCTACATTTCGATTTTCTATACTATACACTGGACCACTGTATGTGTATTTTCCAGTAGGAACTGCATTTCAATGCAGCATACTTTAAAACAAAAAGAAAAGCAAACAAGATGTTAAAAGTCAATCTCTGATAGCTGGCTATGTTCTTGATTGTTCCTGTGTTATGTCACTGTTTCTCACACTTTGTGTTCTTTTTTTTCACTTATGGATGTAAAGGCTCTGAGATGGGATTATCCACTGTTCTATTTAGCAACTAAATTGCAACCTCAAAAACCCGCCCTGTTAATAATTAGGTTTATTTATACTTATTAAGGAAGAGCTTATTCTTACATTGCTTATTGCCTATATACTGTGACCCAGCTACCATTCAGAGATCACTGTATCTTGCCTTTAGGCGGTTTATTGATGTTGCTTACTACATATACCAATGATAGTGATTGTATTTACAGTCATGGGTCATGTATTTAGTTCATGCTGCAGCTAGATATGTAAATAACAAGCGAAAGCTTGAGACAGCTGTTCATTAGTACCTCTAGTTAAGTTATTGGTTTTAATACATGGACACAATAGGTTAGACTTTAGTTATAAATTGATAAATTTCTGTTCTTACTAATTTATACTTGAAACCACTTATGATAGGAAAAAGGTATTAGAGTTCTACACTCACTTCATGCACCACTGATATGTATGTACTATACTGGTCTTTTCAGAACTTACAAACTACAATGGTAGCAAATGATGCTAGCTCAGTATCTCAAGTCATCAGTTAGTAGAGTATACTTTGCTAAAGGCATTGTGTTGCTTTGAACTAGTAAATTATAATTGTTGCTTTTATTTGTCCTATAAAACACATTATAGAGATTAAATGTTATTGAGAATATGACTAGTATCTGTTGTATTGAGTTCTATCAGGCCGTAATTGTCAGGCAAAGGGCAGGCTATAGCTCTAGCTAGCTGCTCTTGAATATCCCTCTGTTGATCAATGGATATAGAAGCTTTTCTTACTTGGTGATATATTGTATGGGTTGTATATGCAATAGCTGTAATCTAATCGTGGCTGATATAGTTATGGTATTATTAATATCAGAAGAATCAACACTAGACTCAACTAGTTGGCCTCAAAGTATCTGGATTATCTGTTTCAAGTTCTTTGGCAACTATAGACACAATAGGAAATAGACACAAAGTACATAAATTGAGCTGCAGATATGGACCACTGAGAACAATAATTTATTGTTAGCTGTTTTTGTTCTTTTTAAACTTTCCCAACCCGCATAACTGCATGCACTAACCTAAATAAGACCAATCATAAATATTCTAATTGGCTAATAAAATTCTTAAAAGATTACAGAGGCCCACTAGGATTGTCTGATCTTATCTCGATAATCTTATACTATTGTGTCCTTATTTGGATTGCTCGGTCTTGTAACATAAAGGAATAAGCTGTAACAGAAAAAGGCATCAAACGCATTGGTTCCAACAAATATTATTTATACTCCCTTAATCAGTAATGGTAATACATAACGAGATTCCCATTTAGTATATATATTTATTAAAAGACAATCAGTTACATAATTTTCTCTACTTACTGGCATGTCATGAAGTCCATACCAATAATTTTAATCAATTTACCATATAAATCTGTTCAATAATCAAAAAATATTGTACTTATATATTGGAAATATAAATTTTTAATAAATTTATAAACAATTAATGTGAGTTTGGGTTACTAATGTGTACTTACACCTGTATACTTGTTTTCAGATATCATTATTTTAAAACTATATTTTCTAATTCAGTCAGTCAATTATATTTTCTAGTTTGAATCTATTTAGTGGTCTTTAATTTTGTAGACACCTTATAATTCGGATAAATTAACTTTTCTACTCTACTTTACAACTATGCCGGTGTAAGCGCCAAATAATGCCAACAATTGGTGCCTTACTTATATCTCATTATTTGTATTCCATGTAATAAATATGCGAACTGTCTTGCAATAAACTAGACTGTTGGCTAACTACTTTATCTTTTCTTGGTTTATTGTGATCTATAAATTTGACTAGATTGAAAATACATATGTAATAAATCAAACTTTTACAGCTTTTCAGAGAACCTTAAACAATGCTTTTTAATTAACCTTTTGAACAAGTTAACGTTTCAAATATTAGATATCTGGTCTTTGCTCATCTGTTGTATTATTACTACTTGCTTCCATGATCATTACTTGGTATGTACTCATAGCCACTAGTTATAAAATTGTACCATGACTGATTGGCAATAACATACCAATAGTATAATGGATTCAAAGGGAATGAACCATTATTCAAGATTGCCAACGTAAATATTGAAGATAATATCATGAATGTATTGCTTGCTATTCGGTAATTTGTGATTACCTACATAATCAAATGACATACCTTAACAAAGAAGACCACATATATATATATGTTTATAACTGATTAGCAGAGTGAGTGCCTAAATATTATCTATTTGCTTTTACATTGCAGACTATTTCGGTAAGACGTAATCACTTAGCTCAGACCATTCAAGGCGTCCAATACAATTAAATAGGGTTCACTTGATATTTCAATGAAACTATGCAAAATAAACTTAATCAATTCTAACTAACTAACTAACTAACCTTATCTGATGATTCCGGCACATATTGCTTACCTGGCTAGAACTATATCATTACAAGTAGGAGTATAATTATACCTTCACTGGGTTTGATCGTTACTTAAAAGGCTTACAGATTAATGCAGAATTGACTTGCAATGGCAATCACTATTTTAATCCTCAGATATCGCTTAGTGACGTCATAATTGCCCCTAATCGGGCCACCTCAGGCCCATATATATTTTATATGGCACCAATTTTTAATCTGTGAACCAACCCTGCCATATCATACCCCATTATGGGATGACATGCAACCCAAAATCATGGCACAAACTAGAGCAGCATGAAGCCACTACTAGCACAACCCAGGTGATAGAATAGTCTACCTAGGCTTCTTTCTCCCCATATCCAGTTTCAAACAGAACTATAGTTGGTGTAAAGGTGCTGTGTGCACACATTATCAATTATCAATCATGGGGATCCTTGAAAAAATTGCCGAGATTGAGAAGGAGATGGGAAGAACCCAAAAGAACAAAGGTAGAAGAGGGATAACAATACACTGCACAACATAGGCACAGACCAGTATAAAGATTCACAAGTTCTCTCAATATTATATTCTGACATTTTAATATCTCTTTCTTACTTTTATCAATTCCACTCTCCTTCCTTCCTTCTTTCTCTCTCTCCACTATCTACCCTTCCTTGCTCTCTTCCCATTCCGTCCCTTTGCTCGTTTGCTGGTGCATCTTTTTCTATTAGAATACCTGGAAAATATATGATGTACATACAATGTTTCATATCCATATACTCAACAAAGAGATAGAGACATAGTCTCATGTTCTTATGAAGCGTGTAAGGTAGGCCTGTGGTTGGTCTCGCTAGGGGCAAAACTATCAGGGGAGTATACGGTCAATTTTCTCCTTTGAATCCACGCATCTTAGTTCTTGTAAGCATGTACAAAAACATATGTAACTACTCTTCCTAGTATTTAGCCAAAGGGGACTGCTTCCCTTGGTGCCCCATCAACATATGGGTTTCCCTATTTACTTATATGCACTCTCACTCCATTGTTATATCCTTTGATTGAATACGACCCATCGGCTCCCTATTGCTACAGCTACCGAATATCACTTGGTAGGTGCTTAATTACTTTCTGCCTCAACCTGCCGATTACCAGTTTATATTCTTAGTCACCTTCACTTATTCACTTTTTTTTCCTTTTTCGCTTTATTGTTCTCTTTAATTTTTGATCCAGCCCGCCTATGGGCCATACTATATTATTTCACTACTGCACCAGTTCATTGCATGCAATAGACCAGTTCTTTTCCTTTTCTGGCCAGCTTCCCCAATGATATAACATACCATTACCGCCACCGCTATCCTTACCATGTGCCTATTGATCATATATCCAGTTTATGCACTGGGTAATGTGGTTCAGTACAGACACGGCCCTCTAGATCACCTGTAGATGAGGGAAGGGAGGGCCTTAGAAGGTATCACAGGATAGCAGGGTAATAGCAATATCCACGCTATACAGGCGATTGTATTGTATTGTCCTAACACGATCCCTTGCTCTTCCCTTCTCTTTCTCTACCTTTCCCTTCTTGTAGGGTCTGTTGAAAGGCAAACTTGCCCGTCTGAGGGCCCAGCTGCTTGACCCTGGAAAATCAGGGGCCAAGGTAATGATACAATTGGATGGTGTATAGAAACGTCTCATACCACCATGCCCCCTCTGTCCTCTATGTGTGTGACAGGGTAGTAATGTTTCTTCAGACAGGCTCTGTTATGGTACCTCCTTGCTACATCACCCTGACAGTGTGCTCCAAAGAGAGGGAGAGGGTTACAAACAGCAATGAAGATAATTAGGAAAGTAGTATGTGAGTTTATTACAAGGAAATGTGATTACAGAAGAGAGAGCGATAAGTATAGAATGATAGAGAAAGTGTATAGGAATAGACAGGAAAGGACACCAGGTAGTGGAGGTAGAGCAGGAAGCAAGAGAAATAAATTACGAGCGGGTCGATTTATAGTAGACCATTACACTCAACCAATACGGTTTCTGCCTTAATTTATTTATGAACAATAATTGCCTTACACCACACTATCCAAACAAAAACAACACATTAAAGACAAGCAATGCCTGATTGGATACAGGGCGAAGGGTTTGATGTGATGAAATCAGGTGATGCGAGGGTGGCTATGATTGGTTTCCCATCTGTGGGAAAATCTACTCTTTTGAACAAGGTATGTATATGTATGTAATAGGGATTTTAGGGTAGACAAAATGGTATATAGGATATATAAGGTATATAGTAGGG
Organism: Ichthyophonus hoferi; assembly: GCA_002751075.1. Taxonomy (NCBI): domain Eukaryota; class Ichthyosporea; order Ichthyophonida; family Ichthyophonidae; genus Ichthyophonus; species Ichthyophonus hoferi. The sequence goes on from NAOQ01000571.1 coordinate 30,098, forward strand.
TATATAAGGTATGTAGTGGGGCATTTATGGTAGGTGTATAGATGTGATGGGGCCTGCATGGATTAGTGTTAGTATGCAAGTAGAGGTAGCACGTGTAGAGAGCACATGGCTATGATTGGGGGAGAGGCCTTGACCAATACACAGTTTGCCCTACTCTTGGTATGTTTGCGCGGATAGCAATCAACCATAGCCCACAATCGGGTAGACAGACAGCTGACCCCCTGCTGGACCCCCCATCCCATTTAGGTCACTAATACTTTCAGTAGCGCGGCCAGCTATGAGTTCACCACCCTGACATGTATTCCTGGTAAGATCGAGGTAGGGTTGCCTTCCTTCTTTCCATCCTCTACAATTACTCGATGTTACCAATTAACATCATTCATTTGTTTTATCTATAATCAGATCTAAAATACCCATGGAAGAGATGGCCAATAGTCTGTTTTCCCTTGGCTAATCTATTTTGAGTGCATTATATATAACTCCTTCTTGCTCTATATGTTAATCAAGTCTGACTTTATCCATCCCTGTTAGTTAGCAGGTGCTCACTGTATTACACGGGATGACATGGCCAGAATATTTATAGACTACTACATTGGCTGGGTGGTTTAACTAGAAGCAGTTAGTTATTGATTTACAACAGCATATATATCCTTTCCCAAGTCTATTCAACTCATATGTTCTCCATCTCTCGTGTTGTTTTAGAATGTGTAATCATACATCCTATCCATTCCCTCCCTTCTCCTTACAGTACAAAGGAGCTGAGATTCAACTGTTAGATCTCCCTGGTATTATCGAGGGTGCCTCTCAAGGTAGGGTTCCCTTTATTGTACCTATCGTTATCCTCGATGTATTGTGGCCTGTGGGTCGCACTTTTTTTTGCGTGACTTTTGGGTTAGATACTCCAAGGAACTTCCAGATAATGGAGATGAAAAGAATAATATGCCACTTTATGTAGACCATTCTTACGTCATAGTAACGCACATATACATAGTTAGAGTGGCAGGTCACAGTGTTATTTATAGCCTCCTGTTAACTAGGGGTGTATAGGCAAGGGCCGAGGCAGGCAGGTGATTGCTGTAGCGCGTACCGCCGATCTTGTTCTAATCATGCTAGATGCCTCCAAGGGAGAGGTGCAGAGGTAGGGCTTGAGACACAATCTTCTTTCACATTGGCCTGGTATATGCAGTTTATATATATTGCACTATATTGACCTTTCAACTCATTCATCCCCACCTTGCCTTGCCCGCACACCGATATCATATCCCTACACCTACATACATGTGTATTCCTTATCGTCTTGTGCCAGTCAATATATGCATATACCATGATATGACTATATGTATCTATGTTATTATCTTTTATTTAGCAGTCTCCTAATCATGTTAGTTGGATAACGCAATCACGAATGAGCGGTAGCTATTTGAAAACAGGCCATTAGTTTTGATTGGCTCTCCATACCGATCTATATTGGAAAGGCTTAATATAGTCCAATACATAGGGCAAAGCAATCGCCTGCATGTAACAACCAATGCTCTTACTGTATACAGGAAGCTACTAGAGAAGGAGTTGGAGGATGTGGGAATTCGCTTGAACAAGGCCCCTCCCCACATCTATCTCAAGGTAAGGGAGGATAAACAGGGCTGGCTATATAGGTATAGGATGGGGAATAGAGAAAGGGAGTGAGAGGATGGGGAGGCAGGCATATTCTGAGGGTGCAAGTCAAGAATAGCTATGATTTGGTTATGGATCTTCTCGTTAGTTCTGCTCCGAAGAAAGAATAGGGCAATATACTAGGTAGAACTACAGTAAGAGTAATATGTATATGTAAGAGGGAATATATTAGATAGTACTACAATAGGCCACATGGTGTGTACGCGTGGAGAGAAGCATTACAAATGAAGCCGAATACAAGCGGAGGATACAATACCATTTTTCTTAAATATATTTTATATGGTTTATATACATACTATACCATACCCTATCATACCATACCATACCATACCCATACCACACTACACTACACTATACTATACTGTACTATATCATACTATATAGCATATATGCCATGCCACCCTGGTGGTTCCTGGCGTTATCTTATTCCACATTCATATCCTCAGCCAAAGAAAGGGGGCGGTCTCTCTATCAACTCTACCGTCAAACTAACCAAGATAGATGACAGGATGATCCAGCTTATTCTTAACGACTACAGTGAGTGGCCTGCACTGTGCACCATATGGGGAGGGGGTAGTGATAGTTAGCCACTACAAGGAGATGAAGGGGATAGGTGGCTGGCTGGGTTAGGCCCAGCATGGCACCCTTGGGCCTATTCCCAATCTACATCATTTAATTGGCGATACAAACTGTTTATTGTAGTCTTGATATCTGTTGCCTGATCAACCCCATAGCCCTTTCCCATGGCTAGTAGTTAACTTGCACAGGGGAATATTAATACATGCTAGAATGTCATAGTCATTGGTCCTTGCCTAATATTATTCCAGCCAACCCAAGAGAGTATCATAGATGAAAGAATATGGACGAGGAGCAGGTGTATAGGTCAGAGTATCTATCCTTATAAGTCCATTTTGTACATATGGCTATTATATACGAGGCTGGAGGGTGGTTGTAGCGATTTCAAGTATTGCAGATAGTCAGTGATTACTACAATAACCCCAAGAACAATATGATCTTATTGGTCGTCACAGTATTAGTTGAAAAATAGTATTAATTATAAACCAATCAATGCCCTTGGTTTTCCTTTATTAGTCCATTACTATTATTCATGCAATCGCCTACAGCTACCTTATCCTATAGCTATTGTTTAAAGATTGTCTAATCAATTAATGGTCTCATCCAGAAATCTTCAACGCTGATCTCATTTTCAAGGAGGATGCTACAGCAGGTAGGCCCTATTACAATTTCCCACCCCTCCCACTGTCATATTGTCGTATGGGGTGACTGCTATTGGTGTGCTGTGTCCACATGGGTAGAGGCCAGGGACACGGGATAACATAAGGCGGTGCACGTCAGCTCATATATTATTGGTTGTTGTTGTTTATTTTTTTTCCTTTTTGTATAAATATGCTACTGTATGTGGAACATAGTGGGAAGGATCTAATTGGAGGGGGATTATTAATGATATTATGTACAATCTGGAATGGTGTGTTGCTGATACCTGCTAGGCACACGTGTTGACAGTGAGCTTCCTTCTCTCTCTCTCTCCCTTTCCCTGTCGCTCTCCCCTCCTCTTCTCCACTCTATACACATTATTTCACTTATACAGATGACCTTATTGATGTTATTGTTGGAAACCGCAAGTATCTTCCATGCCTATATGTAGGTGTTGCTTTCTATTAGGGCCCTCTGTGCATGCGCTAGAGGGCCAGGCCTTGAGTCCTACCTATGACCCAGTCCTACTCGTTATATACTCATTTGGCCTAGTTATGATATGTATATCTTTCCCCATCTGATGTGTTTTTGCCTCTCGCCTACCCTATCAAATCATCTTATTCCCGGACATCCTTGTTTCTAATAGAATATACGGAGTGTTTGTAATTGATATGCTAGGATAATCACCAGGCCCTACACTAGGGAGGTGAGGTATGGCGACAGTCATGTATCTTTCTGCATATAATATACATTCTGTGACTGCCTAGTCCTCCTATCGCACTCTACCAGGACCACACAAGCTCATAGGATGGGGTGGGTGTAGGTGTACAATAAGCTTGATCAGATTACAATTGAAGAGGTCGACAGGTTGGCCAGGGAGCCTTACACCGTTGTTATCAGGTCTCTCTCTCTACCTTGTAGCACCCCTTTGTGCTATGTCCTACTTGTATATCGGTGTTGTGGCCTTTGTTATTCCCAGTTATTTTATTTCTTTTTTCTTTCTCTCTTTGGTTGATCTAACCATAACCATATATCCAAGGAAGGCATCTACATCTTTTTTCTTTCCATGGAGTATTTTGTCAAATTGGTATAAGGACTATTAGATAACCTTTGCATTACTTTATAGACTAGAATGATATCTATACCTACGGGTATATTTGGTGGTGGTACACAAAGTTATTGACCATGGACCTAGTTATGCATATGTAATCTCATCCAGTAGAGATATGGGGCAAGTAGACCTATATGGCATGGGTGTATTCAAGCCTATGGACAGCTAGGTACACTACCAGTAGACTGTTTTATAGTGAGGATCACAGTCAGGTTATGTCTACTGCTATAGGGTATTATCCCATTGTTTTATAGAGGCTAATGGTATCAAGGTGGATTATAGATAGCCTTATATCTGTATATAGGGTGCAATAGAGGGATGCCTGGGCACATACTCCAGACTATATGCTCGAGAGTAGAGTATATACAACTATTCATGCCATATACCATGATCCTAAACTAATCATTGTCACGTCATAACGACGCAGTTGCCACTGGGAGCTGAACCTAGACCGTCTGATTGAGTCCATATGGAATAACCTTAACATGATGCGAGTGTATACCAAGAGGAGAGGCCGTATGTAACCCCTCTCTGTCCCTATATATATATATATATCTCCTTCCCTAGATCTCTCTCTTTACATTCATATCTTTCTTTTTGTTTCCTCTTTCCTGATGTTTTCTGATCTACGAGTATTATCTCTGAGTTTGTTATCATACTAACCGACAATGCAAACAGGAGAAACCCACTGGATAAAAGAGGGGAGAATAATATGCATAGATAGAGATATAGAGATGAAAGTAATACCTAGTGGGCCAAAGTAGTGGGAAGGGAGCGGGGTAGCAGGTAGCGTGACATTACTATATGCTTATTGGTTTATTCCTTTACAGAGTACCCCGATTTTGATGAGGGCATGATTATGAGAGCTGGGGCCACGGTGGAGCACGTGGTATGTATTTATATTATCCTCCTTTTTATTTTATTCAACTAGGTATCTATCTATTCCTATGTGCTAGAATATACCCAAGTGTCTTTCTGCTGGGGTAACTGTGGATAGAGATAGATGATTGGATTACTTCGGATGGAGGTTATCTAATTTTAGCCAATCACCACCCAGTGCCATGCTATTCATCGTACCCTAGTGGATGACTTCAAGTATGCCTTGGTGTGGTAAGGCCCCCCCCATTCATTGGATAATTGCTTTTGCCTAACCATAATAGGCTACCTTAGCTCCTACCCTATTAGCTGTATCTTCCTTTCCCCCTGTATGCTAATTCACCTCTATATTCTTAGGACAGCTGGACCAGTCCATGATTATTAGTGCATATAGTATATTTATTAGCTTGCAGTTGGACCACAATTTCTAGTTTTATAACATTCTATTATACAAGCTCCATACTTCAATGTGCATGTAGCCATAGTTTCTTTTATACTGACAGACCATTTCATTTGCTTTCTTTTCATTCTCTTGGATTTTATTTTTATTTCTGCTTCTCTCCTATCCTGTTTCACGTCTGTTCTGAATGTACTTGCACATCTGCAGGGGCTCAAGCACCAAACATAATCCTCAGCGAGTGGGTCTCGCACACAAGTGTGACAACGAGGATGTTGTGCAGATTATCAAGAAATCCAACAACTAGGTTCAACTGAGGAAAGAGATAAATAAAATTTTATAAGGAGGGGACCTGTGCTGAAATTGCAACATGCCCTCAGCAGTGTGCTATATAAAAGTATTTTTCGCTATAGTTGGCGCTCCAGCCCTTCCTCTCCACACTTCTACTTTACTTCTTAATTTGAATTCATGATTTTTATTTATTGCTCGCTTTGTTTACGTACATTTATTCTTATAGGGTTTACCAATAGTACCAGTCAGTCCAAACATGCATGCTTGGTCTCTAAGTCTTCATGATTCAGCAGGACTGGCTACGTATAGGCGGGCAGGGGTAAGATAAACCAACTCTAATTATCTTATTTAATGTTATCAACTAATAATGGGCCAATCGCTGTATGATCCGCTTGTTACCAAAACTTTGGCTGATCTACGTATTCATCGGGAGTTGAATGGTCTTGCAAGATTCATACGGCCCGTAGTGTGGGAAGCGTTAACCGGGACAGTCATGAATATTTCGAACAGAAGCCAATCGACTCTATATATAAATATCCTTTTTCTATATTAAATTAAAATTTGAAAGCACCTCTATGCAATGATACTTAATAATGTGGGTTAATTTAACTTACATTCTGTCTTCTTTCCGTTTTCTATTTAGGTTTCTAGCATTGTTGATTGGTTAACTTCCGTTATTGGTAGCACCAATCATTAAGTACTGAAAATATCTTATGAATGACAATATCATATATAATAATATCTACATATAGTATCAGAAATATGTATTGCTAATCATAATTTACTATGACAAGTTCGATTTGGTCACAGCACCCATGATAAAGAAAGTCGTAATTGATACGAACAAAACTAAAAACATTTATTAACATTATTATCTATTTTCATTCCCATCTTACTAGTAGGGCCAACTCCTCTATATTCTATTCTTTAATATTTACATAAATATTCTATTTCTATCATTTTATATTTGCATGCAATATTTTATCATTTTTTATCTATATACAATATTCTATTATTTAATATTTACATACAATATTCTATTATTTTTAATCTACATATAATACTCGATTCTTTTTTATCTGTAAACAATCTTCCAGTGTTTTACACTGTTTTGACCAATTATTATTATTAAATTATTGTAAGTAAGGCCGTGATGTGAGTGATTTAATTGAAGGACCAGTCATATGGCTTATATTTCCCGCCCAACTCAACGTTATTGCCAGTTTCAAGATAAGACTATAAAATATACATTTATCATAGAATGATAGATGACCAATAAAACCATAGTAATGGTTATTTACCAAAACATGTTTTGGCCCATCATATTAGGCTTCTAGTTGAGCTTGCTATTATCTGCCCCTTGTCACAGTATCATAGTAATATATGATATGAAATAATGACATCTTGTAGTAATATATGATTTAGAATAATAGCATATATGATATAAAATAATAGCATGCCATAGTAGTATATGTTTCAGGATAAGAGCATATTAAATAAACCACCTCCTGTATAGAGAAACAGGTAAGGTAATGAATATATAGTGGCGCCTAGTAAAAGTATCATTATCTTTATAGAGAGATGTATTCGGTTTTTACCTTCACTGCCACTTACTAATGTAGTAGTGTTTAATGAGAGAGAAGCAGTGTATGGTGTGCCTACGCTATACCCTTTATGTGGTCTTTGTTTTATTTGGCCTGCAACTTTACAATTTTTTAACTCCCCTCGATGCGGATGTGATTTATGAAAGTTATTGCTGGCTACCTTCTTGTTTTGTAGACCAAATCACCCATTCGAGAGAGAAGGTAGAGGGTAGAAGGCCATACCGTTAATAGTCACAGACCACTTGCCGTTTAGTTGCCAAGCATGGTCTCGGAGTGTACTCATACGGCACATACACATATATACACACACACATATATATATATACGGAATATATATAGACATACATGTGAACAGGCTTATATGAAAGCACTTAACATAAAAATACACATCTTACCCTTGTAAGCTTACCTGCTTACAAGCATGCTTTAAAAATATAAATCAATGTGTAGACCAAGACGCTCATGTAATTTTACATGCAAAGTAATTTAACTTATATAGGTCTCTTAGGTACGCTTACAGGCCTTCATATGCATTAATATTGAAGGTTACAACAGGACACCACATATAACAATATGCATACTCACAAATATTATTACACCGCAATCAGTTAGGCAAGGAGACAGACAAAACTTTAAGCCCAAGGTCACACACTGGCCATACAGGATACACACATACATGTAAGGCTTAGCCTTGTTATGACTGTCCTGTCACAATACACCTTTAAACTTTCACAGGCATACGTACCCATCCCATTCATATATAGTTATACCTTTACCTCTATAGGTGGCCCCACCTTCCTGGTCCCTCTGGTTATCTACCCCTATCCTAATATAGACCTCTCTGTGCAGGCTGGGTCAAACATGGGTGGACCTCCTCCCATTATGCTATTTAAAGGCTTAGAGATATGCTGTTCTGGCCTGCAGGCCCATGAAAAAGAGTCATGTCAAAAGAAGGCAAGCGAATGACTGACTTTCCGCCAATTACTCTGCCTCTAACTCTTTCCTTTACATCTTCGTTTCATTTTATTCTTTTTTTCCTTTTTTTTAAAATTTCCCTTTTTTTACCATTTTCTTTTTATTGGGCTATCTACTTGATGTCCTCAAGGTTTCTCTACACTCCCATTGGTTACTTTAAATAAATATTCAATAATGTCACTATGTTCCACTCTTTTAGGCCATAATGGTGTGTTTGTATTCACAAATTCCGCCTGCCTTAAGCACACTGACTGGCTAGTGTGTATATACATGATCTAATTAACCATTTCTATCCTGTCTCACATATATATATGCAAGCTAGTATCTATACACAAAGACACACACCAGTACAAACCTAGAGACCTATTGTTATATAGATGATCACATACCCAATTAGACGTATATGCAGCACAGTTGCACATGGCACACCTGTATATCCATTGGTGTATAAACATATTCTTTTTCAATCTTTATCCTCATTGATGTATAAATGTGCTTCTTATAGACTGATGGTCTCATACAAAATTATGCCCTATACTCCCCCTTCCTAGCCTTACATGCACTATGTGTTACCATGACCTTCCTTACTGTTATTTCATCTTTTATTATATCCAGCCTACACCCATGATATATCGTCTCTATTAGCTCGCCAATCTATCGCCATCCATCTATCCACCTCCTTCAAAATCCAAGTGATTGGATATGCTCAACCAGTACATTACATTAGATGACGCCATCCATTGCCTTAAAAAGCCATCCTTAGTCTTAAAAAGCCATCCTTAGTCTTAAAAAGCC
>NAOQ01000572.1:6532-26773 GCA_002751075.1 Ichthyophonus hoferi
GCTGATAATATTATTGCATACAATATTTGAATATACATTGAATAATTTAATATATTAACAGGTGAGTAATACGTAATACTCACTTATTCTTTTAACTCTGATATATTATTTTGGGCAGTCGATCCAATTGTAAATGAGACATAGATCATTGGTTAACTAGAGTTGGTCTAATTCAGAACTATAAAAATCGTGGGTCAGATAACTTGGATTGCCTCGTGAAATACCGTACAATGGTTCTGTCCTATGATTAAGATTTAATGCTGATAGGCGGAAAAATCCATGATATGTATATATTTTGAAAGGAATTATACTTGAATGACAGATGGGAAAAAACTTTCCCTTCAACAGGCAAACTAAATCATAACACCCTCTTGTGATGTATTAAGACCATCTCTCCTGTTGTATTAATTGGTCTTGCTTTGAAAGGCTTCAATTCCCAGCATTTTCACAGCATCTTGTTGCTTGGTAGAGTTGAGGATCTTAGCGAAAATATTCATGGCATTGTAATTGGTGGGTGCATAGTTGCCATGAAGGTCATGTTTTGAAGTTGCTACAAAGCAATTTGAATATTGTTTTCTCAACCTTGTAGTGAATGGTGCTTATCTTATAGTTGGTATGCAATGCGTCACTTCAGAAGGTTGTCATTTTCTAGAACCCCAATGGCCATCTCTATCTGAAATTGCTGCAGTCACAAACTCTACCTGATTGGTAGTGTTTTGACCCGATTTGCTCTGCATAGGCTGCCTATGGTCCATTTTTGATTAGCTAGCATCCACATCCCCTGGAGCTCCCTAATTCATTGTCAATTTTAGCTCCGAATTAGTTTTTAAACCATTGAGTGAGGTTGTGGGCTTTTTTGACGGTAGTACTACGCTATTTTAATAAACATTCAAATTTGGGATTATTGCCAGAATTTTAGTAGGTTTCGCTTTTAGATTTATCTCAGATCCTTTGAATATACTAACGTTCTGCTTGTTAGCAGTAATTGAAGTCTCTGGAGTTGACTCTCCTGCTGTCAATTCCCTCTATTTTTCTTGATGTTGCCTATTCCCAATATTTGACTAGGGAGAAGAAATTCTCATAAAACCTCCCATCATAATTTAGGACAATCTGTTTCTCCTCTGATGGATATATTTGATATGCCACAAAGTTAGGATGAGGTGTAGGATATACCTCTTCAATCTCTTTAGGTCCCAGTTTGAAATTGGTTAACTTGTGTAAGATTACCTTGATTCCTATGGCATGCAGGTGCTAAAAAAGGGTTGGTATGATACTATGCCACATTGAGAATAGTGTGGTGCCTCTAGGCAAAGTTGTTGTGGGGGACAGGTTTAATGAATAAGTGGCTGTGTTGACTACTTCTGGCCAAAATCTCCTGCTCATATTACAATGATGATGCCTTTGTAGAAGGGATCAAACGCACTGTCACTTTTGATGTGTTAAGACTGAATATGCCAAACTGAATCATAACATTATCATTTGATTAAAGTATAACTAATATATATATATTAAGACAATACTTGTATGATACAGTATAATATAATATGATATAATATGATATATCATGATATAGTATGATATAATATAATATAATATATGATAAAGGTGTAATCAATATATATAATAAAATAGTTATAGTACAATATAGTATGATTAGATTACAAATAAACTATAACTATGTGATGAAATATTACTATTACACTGCATTATTGCTGCATACCTAGATCTACAGTCTAACTCTGACATATCACCAATTAATATAAAACCAATGAGTGCTTAGATTGTATAGCAATCTGTGATGGTTCTAATGACTTGTCCATAGGCTTTTGGATCTCCAATTAGATTTTTGATTCCTACATAGATGTTTTCTTCTAGGTGTTAGAGTATCTCAATCCAGTTTAATAGACATTAGCCAGCTTTTGGTACAGTTCTTCTGCGGCCCTAAAGCAGTCGGTGGAGCTGCTTTCTTATGGGCACTACTGCACTTACATTTATACATGGTTGCACCCAGTGTCAAGACAACATACTAGGTCATGAATGTATCTTATTGGGATATATGGTAGCTGTAATAGTTATCATTTTGAATATACACAATGCTGTCAAAAACGGGTTTTTTGCTAAACAAATATTGTGTATACCTATATGATCGGGTTTTGCTGTGCCAAACTCAGTGAATAATAAATTGTTATGCAATTCAATTCTGTAGTATCTACTGGAGATTCTAAATAACTGTAAATTAACAGGATGAGGAATTATATTACTATAGAATACGCATCTGCACCTAAAATCGTACAAAAAAGAGACCTGTTTGCAATAATATACAACTAATGAGTGCTTTAATTTTATTGGGAAGGACAGACGATTAAACAATTCGTAAAGTAGTAATGGTATTAATAGCTATGGTATGCAAATATATGATTGGGTACCTATAAGTTACAATTTAAGTATCGTATTTAAATATATAACTTTTTATATATAGTTTTTTTAAAATGACAATGAATCAATAAGCAGGACTCTTTAATATATTAAAAGGGGTTTCCACCATTAAAAAAAAAACACAGCAAAAGTAGTTTGGTATCTCATAAAAAGACATGCGCAACATATGTGTGTATATGTGGATGTAGATATATGTGTATATGCCGTATAGTCATTGTGCTATGTCAATATATCGTTATATACGTTTATCTTTCATTATGTAAGATAATATACCGCACAATAATATAATATAACGTGATATAATGCACTATATTAAGCTATAATATACTAATAATATACTATACTATACTATACTATATTATACCATACTATACTACATTATACTACACTATACATCGACACAAATCATATAATCATAGTAAAAAAAAAAAGAGCTATGCAACCATACAACCAGACAACTATACTAATCACAAATCCACACCCTCTTCCTCTCTTATCTACCCTACACATACATATACACACTATACCATCCTACTATGTATCTAAACCCTCTCCATTATGCTTTCTTCTAATATGTTTTCTGAGTGCCGAGGGGTCCCCGTATTTCCCATCACATCCTATAAACGGACATGCACAGGGTTTCTCTCCCGTATGCTTTCTCAAATGTATTCTCAAGTCTTTCGCAGCAGCAAATGAAGAACCGCATCCATCATACTGGCACTTGTGCGGTTTAACTCCTGTGTGTATACACTGGTGGGCTTTCAAAGCACTTTGCTGTGTAAAGGTAGAGTCACATCCCTCATACATACAACAAAAGGGCCTCTCCCCAGTGTGCGTTAGTACATGTCTATGTACATTGCTAGAGTAGTCACTTGTATAATGACAATCCTCTACGGGACAGAAATACTTTCTCACTTCCTCTGTGGCTACTTTTCTACGTTTGGTTTGCGGTATGTTAAGTTCGGTTTGCATGGCTTGTATGTTTTGCATTGTTTGTATTCCCTCTCCTACCTCTCCTATCTTACTAACATTACTAACAGCAACATCACAATCATTTATCAATCTCCGGGCAGGAGGGAAGGGGACCAGGTATGGTGCAGGAGGTAAGGTAGGCTGTGGCGGTTGAGTTGGCTGTGTGTTGTAATAGTTATTGTTCAGAGAGGTTGTGCCAGAGGGTACATTAACACTAACATTACTACTATTACTGAGGGTGTGTCGTGTTATTAGGCTCGGCTGGTCTAAGTTAGTAATAGCTGTGCCGCCACACATGAAGGAGTGCCCACAACTAGGACAGCAGGAGGGGTGATGTATGCCAGTAGGCATGGTGCATAGTTGTTTGATGTCTTGCATGATATTGTTATGATATCTGTATAGTATATAAAGGAGGGTATGTGTGGGTGGGTGAGTGTGTATATGGAAGCATGCATGAATATATATAATATATACATACCTAGCCATATATAGACAGTACATCCTAGTGCCATATCCCTAGCCATATATAGACAGTACATCCTAGTGCCATATCCCCCTATATACATATATACATGTAACATATAATAAAATATATCCATTATAACATAGAATACTTATCATATATATTATATATAATACATACCTCATGGTGGCAGTTAATCCTTGTACTGGTGCACCATATCTCCCTATATACATAAAACATGCATATAATATACTATATATAATACCTCTTGGTGGCCGTTATACTATACTAAAATATAATAAAACATAATATAACATACTGTACTACGCCATACTATACTATGTTATATTATAATATAATATAATAAAACATAAGATATATACATCTATATCTATATATAATAACTAATAACATTTAATATATATAATATAGTACATACCGCATGTTGGCAGTTAATCCGTGTGCAAATATATCCCTCCATTGCGAGCAGTACCTCCTTCGTCATATTCATGCTATCGACAGTTACAGTGAGCCACTTACCGCAACTACAACCTAAGCTATAATCTATTTTTATTTTAACTATTTAATTTTATTTCCCTCAAATAACATCCAGTAATATTGCAATATTATAAGTTTATATTTTAGGGAATGAGTAGGGCGGATATAGATATTAATATCCTGCAGTTAATTTATCCATAGCAATCTATTGTTTTATTGGTGTAGCTAGATTATTTTTTGATATTAGATTATATATTGTACTGCATGATGATATTACATTGTATAATACATTGTACAATATTACATTTTATACTAATATATTACATATCTTATATTATATTATATTCTATTATGTTATATTATATTATAGTATATTATATTATATTATATTATATTATATTATATTATATTATATTATATTATATTATATTATATTATATTATATTATATTATATTATATTACTATAATATTCTATTCTAATAATAAATTATCTTACATATTATACTATTTTGGGCCTAATGTATTATCTTATCTCTTTCTCCCTAATCAAATTATCATTTAAATAAGTTGTGTTTTCTGAGCGCCAAAAGACCTAAAACATTTCCATACTAGTAGATATATGATATATACTGTATATATTTTTTCCATTAGATAAATATTAAATTGCTATTTTAAAGTGTTGTATAATCATTATTTTTATGCTGCAAATTTTGGCGATCTTAACATCATAAATTTGATATATGCTATGTGTATGAGAAAACATTCCTTGCATTCCATTGGTTATAACTTTACCCATATTATATGAGAAAGAAAATAATAAAGAGGAAGAATAATAATAGTCATAAAAGTTAATATAATAATAATAATAAAGATCATAAACTTTAATAATATTTAAATTGTGTAAATAATAAAAAGGTAAAAAAATAATGAGAATATATATATATATATATATACTATGACTTTTAGTTTAACGATACTATGTTATATAATTATATCTGGTTATTACTAAAAATTAAAACCATTATAATTTATCAATAGCAATGGCTTTGAATGATATTAAATGTGTACATATTATGATAACTAACTACCTTAGTAGTATCGCATAATTTTAATGATTTCTCCCATTACCTCCGATTTAATATTATTGGTTCTTCAGGCCATACACCAAGTAATGACGTTAAAATGTCGTCAGAATGACTCCCATTTCAGCACATGCAAATTAAATTTATGATTCCATAATTCGGTTAAGATATAAATAACTAGCTAGAGGATGTCGAAGGTAGAGATGACTCTTTTTATCAATGGTAAAATTACTATGCATCTACTCATTTGGGTAAGTGAACGTATAATTAATCCAGCAATTAATTCAAATAGTTTTTTAAGGAATTAAGTGTCTTTATTTTATTCAGATATTTCTTATGAACCACTTCCTCCTCAGTGGGGATATTCATCAGCACTCTTCTGAATGATTAATTACCATCAGTTTATTGATTTATGGTGACTGATTCTGATATTAATTGATTACAGAACTTATAAGGTCTGGAATCGACCTCTTGCAATTTGAATGATAATCGATAGATTAATCTATTGGTCAAAGTCATAGTTGAATAAATATGATTTTGATTCAAGCGTTGACATAATTGAATAAACAGCTAATCTTTGATCCTTGCATCCAATCATATACAATTTATAGTTCCTATCAAGTGGCATATCCTTGTTATATCTTTTATTTCATCCTCTATAATATGTTTCAGATATATTCTATTGAATAAAACTGCCCATACTCGCTGTTAAGGAAAATTATTAAATATGAGCAAATAACTTTTTACTGCATTTATTGAAGCTAAGACAATTTAAAATGTAATACAACCAATGTATGAAATATATTAATTAATAGTATCAATTGCGTAATGTAAAAAGAATAGGTAATTGGTTAACAGTGGATAACTTGAAAAAAAAAAAAGGTTATCGAACGGAATAATAAGCTGCATTTTGATTACTTTATATTGATTTTCTAGAACAATATTAAACAAGAAAACTGGAAATTATCAAGCAATATTAGAGTTTATTATTAATAATTAAAATGATCGCGTCCAGGATCGAACTGGAGACCTCATGCGTGTGAAGCATGCGTGATAACCAACTACACCACGCGACCGTATATTGTTAAAAGCTATATAGAATAGAAATAGCAATATTGATATTAGTTGCATAATACTTTTCAACCCCGATAGATTGATTTGTCATATAATATGTGAGCAGTTACCCCAATGATGTAGCTAGGTAAAGAGCCATTCTAGGAAGGAGATATTAGTATTGGATTATCAAGATTCTGATAAAACATAAACTGCAATAACTAATAAAGGCCCCGGTCGTTCCTTTCGTCGTTCGGCGTCCCCGCTCATATATACGCAATGAAAAATAGCAAAATCAAAATATGAAGTTCTCGTAAGCGCATACAAAACAACTTTGCATTTAATTGGATATTTTTAATAATCATTATTTTAATCCACCGCTGGCACTCACATACGATAATCAGTGCTCAAGCCTCTCGCTCGTTCAAAAGTTGGAGAACTGCATACTGACACTAGATATTAATAATAGTATTTATTTACATAGTAACAGAGCTCTATTTAATGATCGATCTCATTGTGCGATTTCCATATTTGTGCCCAAGCGCATCAAAGCATCTATTCCTTCTAAATTAGAACAGAGATATACTTGCTACAGCCAATTGCCTAGAGTTGGATAGGGGCCTTCTATAGAACCTCTATCACAACAACTGAGCCTTAAAAACATCTGATTAAGCAGTAATCACTAACGCTGGTCAAACAATACTAACCACTACCAATTATATAATTGGAGGCCCCGACAGCTGTGTACAAGTCGATAGAACTGACATAGATTCTGATAGTTTTCTTAAAAGGGAAAAAATAAATGCAATAATAACAAGGAATAGTCTATCTAAGCACAGTAATTTTTTTTGGCTCCAACGCTGTTCATATCTAAGATACTCAGATATGTTACTAATACAATTTACAAATACATCAACATTTTGTACTGATGGAAACCCTCACTGATGAGGAAATGGTTCATAAGAAATATTTAAATAAAATAAAGACACCCAATTCCTTAAAAACTATATAAATTAATTGCTATATTAATCAGGGGGTCGCTTGCACAAACCAGATTCATACTAAATTCATCGCTAATGTAAAATAACCACGATTATCTAATATCCTACATCTAGTTATTTGTATCATAACGTACTATACCCCATTGCACATTTCTAGCGTTAAGCGAAAAGGCTTCAAATAATCCACAATAAAACAAAAGCTGTTGAGAGAATCTAGTGACTAACTCGTTAATTTTAAGGCCATTTTGCAATTATTTAATCAAATATTTGCGAGGAAGTAGCACCTGTGTATAAGTATATAAACATAAAAGCAGCAAAGGGAATTCAAAATTCTTAGACCTGTAAAAACGGTAACGTATAGGGTAAACGTACCATTTCTTTATTTTATGCCGTTACCCTGACAATGATGCGTGTCAGGCGGCGGACTAAAATGTAAGTAGAAGTAGAAGCTCGAGCATAACCACAGTATTTAATTTATACCATTCTAAACATAAATGATGCGGTGAGATTAAATTCAAATAAAACTGTGTATCTAAGATAATATAATATACAGGAATTATTCTCAATCTGAATCCTTACTAAGAAGGTTTGCTAGATAATCTCTACTATTTGATTCATAGTATTAGACTAAAAAAATAGATATATATTATACTTTAAAGAAATAAATACGGAATTATTGTAACGCATTACACATGGTCCAACTATATGAGAATATCGTATACCTTTTACAATATACGACTATTACCATTCTTATTTAAATGGTTGTTGGGTATATTTTGCACAGAATGCCGTTATGTTTTCGATCGAACTAAGATATGTTATATGGACCACGGTTAGTTTATTAACTATAGAACCACTCACTTAGCAGTTAATGAATATAGCGTACCACGGTTACTTAATGTTAAAACAAGATTATTTAATTAGTTTGGTATTTCTTTAGATAGTTATAATATTTTAATAAAATTAGCGGTTATTATTAGATATATAGTCTGGAAAAACAGTTAGTGCAGTCTATTGGTGTTGAATGGCGGCCATCAAAGATGATTGATCAAAATTGAACCAGCCAATGGCAGAGGTCCTGCGACTATATTGTAAGCATTTCAGGACATAACGTTTTGGGGTCCAAATAATATAACTCATTGCCTCGGCATCCTGCCTCAAGTCCCACAGATTTGTTCAATAATAAAAATATGTTTTAGCATATCTGAGCGTTGTGTGCACAAAGGGGTACATTCAAACGCCACTTATTTCGGTATTTCTCCTCCTAAACGAATGTAAGTCACTGGGACACTCCTGCCTCTACTTGTCATTCCCAACATAGTGGCAGAGCAAGCTTCAATAGTTTATCATGGTCACAAAACCTGATAATTCTACTAAGTCAACGACTTGAAAATGATGCCGAAAACACTTCACCTCAACCCTATATCTATATACGGACCTTTACGTGTGGAGAATCAAATTTCTTATATCTGCACACTGTCTTTATTCCCTGCATTTGAACTATCAACATTTCCAGTTTCAAACTGACACCTACTAGCTAATACACAAAACAACTGGGCGATACCAACGTATCACCCCAGCTGCCAAGCTGCTGGCAGTTGCCAGATGCCAGAGCCTACAACCAAGCCCTAGAAGGGACATTTAACATACTGTTTGGTCACTTGTCTTCCGTTGTTTTACATTGGGTGCCATGCCACTGTAACTTCTGAATGCCATCAAAAATTATCTAGCTCATTTAGTGAGCGACAAGCCCACAGCTAAGTAGTTACCCTGTTGGGGTTATTTCCATATTCCTTTTTCATGTTTTTAATGCCCTAGGTGAAATGTGAAATAATCCGCCTAAGCCAATGGGACGTTTTAAAACAGAAATGTTAAATAAATTTAATATTTCTTTCGATAGATATAATAATTTATTATTATTAGCAGCTATTATTAGATATGTAGTCTGGAAAAATAGTACACTCAATTTTTATTGAATGGTAATCCAGCAATCCAAGATGATTGATCAAAATTGAGCTAGCCAATGGCAGAGGCCCCGTGACTATATTATAAGCCATTACGAGTTTTATGATTTGGTTTTAGATAAGATAACTCATTGCTTAGGCATCCTGGTTAAAACAAGTCCTGTCGACTTGTTAAATAATAAGAACATGCCTTAGCATACCTTACTCCGTGTACGCAAAGAGATACGTTTAAACACCCATTAATTCGGTGTTCTCTTTCCTTTTAATTGAATATAGGCTACAGGAATTCCTCCCAACAATTAATTAACTATAAAACCAATTACTAGTAGCCATTGATGAGTGTAGTATACAACACCAATTTTTTAGTAATTATTATTGTTTTAATAGTAACGAAATTAAGAATATTCATAAATATCAAGTAATAATAAATAATAATAAGCAAAACCTAATAATCATAGCAATAATAATAGTAAAAATAATAATAATTTATAGACAGTCGTTGAAGATCTAATAAGCAAACTGCATACCAAATTACAGAATAATATATCATTCAAATAAGAAATGATTGTAATAAATTTATTACACATATTGCAACAAAAACATAAAGTCACTTAAGCCTGTGCTGCGTTTATGTAAGGCATATGTATATATTATTATTATTACTATGTGCGAATTTTTCGAGGGAAGCCCTAAGGTATCTAAAATCTTTCAGCCTGGTAGTCTGACTCGTTGCAATTTCAATATCTTGGAACTAAATTGCTCACCACGCTTATTAGATTATTTTTTGTTATTGATGTTACTTTTCTTTCATTTGGTTATAGTGACTATTAAAATTAAGACTAAAATCAGGGATAATTAGTGCTGCTTCAAGATTGTAGTTTGGTTATCTATGAACTGAAGTTTTTGATAATTCCTGTTTAAACACATGCTGTAACTCAAGCGTTATGTAAGTAAGCCTTTAATTTCTTACTAGGCGATGTGTTGTACATATGGTAACTACAATCTAATAGTGGTTGAGGATAAGCGGTTACGGTATCGCTAATATCAGGAGAAGCGACACGAGGCTTAACTAGTTGGCCTTCTAGTAGAGGATTTGTATTAATTACTTCACCCTCTTTAAAAACTATAAACATGGTAGGAATCCATATAAATATACATAAAATTCTAGAATATAACTTTTTCTAACCATTATTAATTTTCTATGACTGAGCAGTAGTATGTCACTCAACTAATCTCTTTATTACTGTATGAAGCCTTGTATTGATAATTTTTTTGCTTAAAAATCTGTTTCAATTAAATTTGTTCTGACTAATATGAACTGGCTAACGAGTCTATGTTCGAAGATTTAATTTAATCTTGAACGTTACAAACATCTATTGAATCCAAATTGATCAATCACTAAATAATTGATACATATATAGTATCTGACTATGTATTTTTCTATTACATTTTTGGATTATCAAGTAGTAAAAATTTATCATATACATACTTTATTAGAATGCAAACTAGTCAAGCCTTGAAGAGTAAAACTATTAGAAAATACTCATATATTGCCCATCTAATATCACAGTAGTTTAGATCATAGTTTTCACTCATATGGCAATTTTGCAAGGTAGGAAAAAAAAGTATCCCTGAATTTATAAAAGTTGTGCATTTTACAATAAGAATTTGCAAAGGCTTTAATTTGTTCTTTGCCTATTGAAAACTCACTAGAACACCTAGAAGAAGATGGGCACATTGTTCGTCAAATAAAATTCAGTACAACAGATGCTATATATTTCCAATAGTCAAATAGAAACGAGTAAAACTTATACTACTTGCAATTTTAATAATTTTTTAACAATAGACAGACACAACCTCATCATTAATAAATTATAGTTTAAGATGAATATAGTACAGTATAGTATAGTATACATTACCATATACATTAGATCCTACCTACATGCATACATCAGGATAAGATAGCGCGTTACCGAATAAATCCAGGTTAATTTTAGCCAATAATGTACGAATCAGTAAGAATTACTCTGCATCATTTGTATTGGTGCAGAAAAAGTTTGTATGTCCCAATACGTTTATATTATTGGTTGTTGAACGTAGTTAACTCCCCAAACAAGGTCGCTTAAAATATTTAATTCATTTGGAAGAGAAAAATTGCTTGACGATAACATAGCATTACAATTGATAAAATAATTGTAAAAAATAAAAAAATGTTAAAAATTAACTAATTAAGGATAAAAAACCCCCATATTAAGGAAAAGCAAATTAAAATAAATATGAGCCTCGGAAAATAACTATATTTAGGAGGAAATGTATGATGTCGCGTACTATAGAAATTTACACCTACCCACTAACCAATAACCAATAATCACTATGCCTGGGCCTAAAACAACGGAATCAATGGGTATTTCGATTGGTTGAAGGTAAAATCTGCAACACTGCCCCAATAAATGTATACCAGATGTGATTGGCTGAGTGAATATGAACATTCCTTTTTATTGGTGGGGAGTTAGGTAAACGCTATCATCCCAGACGGTGGTAGGAGAGGCAAAATCTTAATAATAATAAGAGATTCTATTGGCTTATAAAAGAATTGATTGTCCAATAACCCGTAAGATATATGATTAAAGCATTTTTGTGCTTGTTTGCTGTTTAAGACGAATGAATTCTTAGTTCTCATAAAACAAAAAATATTCTGAATTATTGAATATAATGCATTTTCAACAAATAAATACACAGACAAAATTTTGGGTATTTTATTATAGGAAAAATTTACCTTTTTCTTGATTCCTATGGTATGTAGCGAACACTTTGTGGTTCAATTATAAACCAATCCGGCTGCATTGAAAAGAGGGAAGCCGAACGCGATTAAAGTCCATTTTAAAACACTGGCTCTTATTAGGAGTCCTGATCGCATAATCGGCTGGGTAAGTTAAAGGGTTAAATTCTATTGGTTAAACTAAGTTTTAGCAATGCGATGAAAAATCCTATTGTGACCACTTTCCACCTAGGGCATCTTTGCACATTCCATTATCTTGATCGCACATATTTGCATTTTTTTGCTACGATTAATATTAATCGATTAGACATCGAAGTAATAGCTTAAATTACTTTTGGTTTTGTCATTTTTTTTTTGCATGATAAATTTAATTAATAACGCTCAATACATGAATAATTTAAAACTAATATTTATAATATGGAAGTTTTTCAAACAAAAATAAAATAATATTAATAGAAGTAGATAAAAACATAAGTCAATCTAGCCTGAATAATTATTCTGTCTTTCACAGTTCATATTACCAGTTTTAATGGGTTCATCATGACATATAGTCAACATTTTTTATAATATATTATAATAAAACACCCGAGCTAATAAAAAACTCAAATAGGTAGCTTTTCTATATTTTAAAAAGCTAGCTTTAAAATTATAAATTACTAATAAATTAAGATTTGCATAAACTCAGCAATCGCTTGATTAGGAATAGTAATCTCTCTGATTAACATGTGATCGCCGGGGCAAGCAGGTCATTATTTAGGACATTATCATTTATGGGGCCATGCGACTATCCGGCGATAGAGGTGAATGATATCCCTTGAAAAATATTCTTAAATTGCATTGGTTAATACTCATGCATATTTTTAAGCTGCCAAACGGTCCGAAATCATTAGCCAATAACAATTAACTGTCAATAAGACGGTAATAGATATACCAACCAATAAGAACAAGGAATCGCAAAACGGATTTTGGTAGTAATTAGTGATTGGCGAATCTTTTGACCAAATATGGGGCGGTATGCTAACAGTTAGGGCGAGATAAACCGCCATTACTACGATCAACCGTTATACTATACCCACAACTATTATGTATTATATCGTGTTTTTTTTTTATGTATATATTAGTGGTATATATTAATTTATTATATAATTTATTATATAATTGACGCTAATTTTGATTTAATAAACGACAATAACCGTTGAGGTTGGTTGAGGTTGCCCTTTGGCTCAGGAAAATATATAAGAAAATTTGGAGAGAAAGATAATCGTGTCTTGTATAGGTAGGCGTTAGCAGTTTTACTGTGCATGTTTATACCGTTAGCCAAATTAATCCGTTACTGTTTCGTTTTCATTTATCTTTTTTTCGCCCCTTGGGTAGGTTTGTCAAGATGTTTTTATTATTTTTGATTATTATATTATTATATTATAGTATGCGTTGCTTTGGTAGTAATATGTAATAGCTATAACAGGAATAATAGGATAGTAATACAATACTGTGGTAGTATAATATTATAATAGTATATTAATATAGTAGTATAATAAAATAATGGTATTGTAGGTTAAGAGTTTAATGGTATGAGAGTAAAATATGGCTCAGACAGAAATAAATAGGTAAATGGTTCAGTGAGTACTATTTTATGAGGTGCTTTTATATGGAATAGAGGTTATTATTAGTCATAGTTATATAATTTCTGTATCCTTTTTGTTTTATATGATGTTTTAAAGTAGATATAGCTAGCGTAGTAGTGTACTACCACACTATTATCCTATTATACTATTACACACCTACGTTATAGTTGGGATAGAGTTTTATAATAGATTACATTGTTTTATATTATTATTCTGGCTTATATTAAATTATAATACATTTTTATGTATTTTATTTTATTTTTTTCTATTGCATTAAATGTTTTATTTTTTATTTTTCCACATTCCAACGAACCAATCATGACATCCCATTCCGACTTCCCATTCCGCGCTTGATTTCTAATTTAAAAAATTCTAATAGTAAACTACTAATGTTGGATAGGCTATGTATACATATATAGAGAGTTTGACTTATTCATTTTCACTTTTTTCATTTTCAATATAGCCAAGCAACCGACTTGTTTTCAGGCGAGTAATATATATATAATTTTGTATGTACCTTTAATTTTTTTTTAAAAAATTTAAATTTAAATCTAGCCAATTAACATACATACTTCTGGCGAACTGCATTTATATTGTTTTGATTTTTAATTTTTAATATAACCAATCAACAGACATGTCTTCTGGTGAGTCCCACATGCAACCCCCGCCGCCGGGTGGGCCATGGATGCCCCCTCCCTTTTCCATTGCTCAATGGTTATCAGGGTTTGATATGGTCCAATACACTGCGGCTTTTGAAGCTAACGGATATGATAGAGTGGATTCGGTAGGTTATAGTTTATAATTTAATATATAATATATAATATAATAAACATTATACTTTAATGCACTATAGTATAGAGTATAGTCTATAATACAAATAGAAAACCCCGTTTACATTCTGTATGGAGATGGAAGAAAGTCAATTAACAATATATATAGATTATTATATTATATGCAATTAATAGTCATAGCCCATGACCCTACCCCCATCAGATCATCTCTATGGACGAGAAAGACCTAGAGGGAATGAATGTAAAAAAGGGGCACATGAAAGTAATGTTAGCTCAAATAAAGGCCATGCAAGGTATGATATATATATTACTATATATAGATACTATATTTCTATGTTGGGCAGTATGACATATTGTTGGTAGACCGTGCCAATCCTTCCATTTACCTCTCCTTCCCTGTATGATTTTACCACATGGTGTCTCTTCATCTACTTGTCTACCTATGCACATAGTTTAATCTTCCATCCACCTCTCCCTCCCTCCCACAGCTATGCCTAGACCTCTTCCTCTCCCTCGTGGTCCCTATATGGGCCCACCGCCGCCTGGCATGTTTCCCTCCTCTCACCGTCCCCCTATGCATCTCCCTATGAATGGTCCTATGCCATCCATGGTAGCCATGCATCCACCAATGCCCATGCACCATGCCCCCCACCACCCCAACCTTGCGCACCACCACCATCCTCCTGCCATTGCCCCTAAAGAAAAAGATAGTAGTAATAAAGCCACCATAACGACCGATGCCAAGAGAGATAACAACCCCAAAGGAGGGATGATAATGGGACCAGGCGGACCGGGTCGACCGGATCAGGTGAACGGTTCGAATTTGAATCAAAATCAAATTGAATCGGAGGAGAAAGAGGGTGGGGCTGTGTCTATGTCTATGGCTCCTATTAAGAAGAAACGTCATCGGGTACCTGGCAAGATCTCATTGGCTAAGGGCAATATGCCGCCTATGAGGATGATCCAGCCCATTAATATGCGTATGTAATAGCCTTTTATGGTAGTCTCTGTATATTTTATTGTATTTGGGCAAGGGCATTATGCCGCCTATTAATATGCGTATATAATAGCTTTTTATGGTCTTTTAGTATGGTGCATTTTTTTCCTGGTTTCCAGATTATACCACCTATGTTTTCGTCTAATAGGCTGTTAAAGTACGTCATTAATAATCAATTAATTAATTATACCTGATGTTATAATGATTAACCCCTCCTGCCTACAGCTGCCCCCTCTCGTCCTCCCCCCATCTATCCCTATGCGGCAGCAGCCTACCACATGGCAATGGCCAATCAGCAACAACAGCATGCTCCTCCCCCTCTTTCCGGGGATGGCAATGTGGTTAAACCAATCACAACTATTGATGGCAGGTCACTGCAACCTAGAAAGGCAAGTGTTTCTGTGTTTCGGTTGGTGGAAATATATATATTAAATTTTTATTTGTATTTCGAATATGTTTTATGTAGTGTAGTTGTGGTTCTTTTAAAGTTACTTTAAGTAATTTGGGTTTGTTTTTCTTTTATAGATTGGTTTTATTGTGCACGATATGCTTTGTTATTTTTATTCTTATTGTTGTTATTGTTATTATTATTGTTATCATTATTCCCATTGCGATTGTTTCTAAATAACCGAGAACACCTGACATAAAGTATAAAATAACTAACGCCGACCATTGGTCTATTCGTTTATCAATCTCTTACCCGTTTGGTTTCTTTATATTTTTAGCATGCGATAAATTATAGTATACTGTACTATATATTTCATCATTATAATATACTCTACTACCTTCTATTCTCCATCACACTAACATATCCTCTTCTCTATCGCCAGATTGGGGGTGAAATGGACCTTGGTATAACTGTAGAGCCCAGGAAACGAGGGAGTAAAAAGAAAGAGGCCACAGTAGAAGGCAAACCTACAGACCACACCAAGAGAGAGAAGGAGAAGGAGAAGGAGGGAGAGGGGGAGAAAGAGAAAGAGAAGGCAGTAAAGAAAGAGAAAGAGAGTGGGCGAGAGAAGGCGAGTGCTAATAAGGCGGTCAATACTATTAGTATTGCTGTGGAGGTAGAGGGAAAGGAGAGAGAGGGAGAAAAAGAGGGAGGGGATAAAAAGGAAAAGAGAAAGAGAAAAAAGAACGATGACAGTACAGGCGAGACAGAGAGGGAGAAGCCCAAGAGGCCCGTGGGTATGCCTATGGCTATTCCCCCTCCCCCGGGTAGGTTGTGTGTATGTGTATGTGTACGTGTATGTATGCATTGCATTATACCTCTAATACTTCTTACATTATACATCCACCATATACATACCATACGCATGACCTTCTACCTATACAAACCTATATATTAATTCCTCTATTTCCCTATACTCTTCCAGGGGCTCCTAGCCACTTCCCGTACTTTTACCCTCCTCAAGGGGGTCCGTATCCTGGCTATCCCCCTTACCGTCCCGCCCCGCCCCCACCTGGCTATGAAAATTCACCAAATTTCATGGCTCATTTTGCTGGTTATCCCCCTGGATCCCCTAATTTTCAAGGTTATCCCCCTAATCCCTTCCCTCCTGGTATGGGGATGTGGGGCCAGTGCCCACCACCTCCCCCTCATATGATGGGGCAGGGAGAGAGGGA
This sequence comes from Ichthyophonus hoferi, assembly GCA_002751075.1. Taxonomy (NCBI): domain Eukaryota; class Ichthyosporea; order Ichthyophonida; family Ichthyophonidae; genus Ichthyophonus; species Ichthyophonus hoferi. The sequence continues at coordinate 23,818 of NAOQ01000572.1, forward strand.
GAGGATGGGAGAGGCAAGGAAAGGGGTTGTATTCCCTCCTTCTCCTATGCAACCAGGTATGTATATGTATATGGTAGGACACTGTATGTATGTATGGTTTAGTAAAGTATGCATGTAACTATAAAGTAAACCCTACAATGTAAGGGCGATGCATTATCTTTCCATATATAACCTTTACTAAATGTTTGTGTTATGTTTGCCCTATATACCCTGACTGTCCTATCACATCTCTTCCTTCCCTCCAGGTCCACGTGTTAGCATCCCCCATTTGGCTAAACCCCAGGTGGCACCCGCCAAGCCTAGACCAATAGCAACTCGTCCCGTACACCCAATGAAAAGCGAGATTGCTAATAAGGGATCTGTAAATAGTGAGGGTGAGAAGAAAAAAACTGGGCCTAGAGTTAAGAAGAACCCCCAGGTAAATTTAAATTTACATCTAGATTAGGGGGTCTTTATGACTTCATATCTCCTATGTTATTACTCTACACCAATAGTCATTCATGAGTTTGTGCTCCTGATTGCAATATATAGTAATACTTCTACTGTTACTATTTTATTATTTTATATGGTATAATATTATAGCTTAGTTGTACCAATCATATCATGCTATTAATGACTACTTAATTGTTATCTCGGAAGGTTTAATTAAATAATTATTAATTATCCCTTATATAGGAGAAAGAGGCAGAGCGTCTAGCGAAGGAAGCCCACAAGGAACTTCGCATTGCTGCCCAAAAAAGGCTAAAAATAGAAAAAGAGTCTCGGAATAAGATTGAGAAATTGCCTAAAAAGGATATTAAGTCTGGTAATTATCCACTCATATAACATATCTTATTTTAATAAAAGACTATATATAGATATAGTTACCTTATTACTATTGGCAGCTGAGAGAGGAATAGGGTCACATCCCCTTTTTGGAAGTAATCAATCACAGCCAATAGTAAAGCTAAATCTTATTTTAATGTGGTTACATCATTTATATTGTTATATCTTTTTTTAAAAAAAAAAATCTATCATAATACAATCCTTCGCATAATAATTACCAATTATTGGGGCAGAATTTCTAATGCGGAATTTTGATTGTTTATTTGTTTATATATTTTCTGCTTTGTGTTTTTTTATTTCATGATGAGATAATAATAAGATAATATAACAATATATATACATGCAATGAAATGATAGTCTCGCCCTAACTTTTATTGTTTAACTTTATCTTATGTAGGTAGATTTACTCATAGAATAACCTGAGTTGAGTGGTGCAGTCGGCAATTCTATTGGCACGATCAGCGATAATTGTTTTGTTTAAGCATACAATAAAAACCAGTTCTAACAATAACCAACTGAAATGTCTAGAAGTCACGTCAGATTACCCATATGTTCCAATCGCTGACCTTTATTTTTTATTTTTTCTGTCCACCGACTGTTATGGCATATCTTATATACGTGTTACTTTTGCTTTATATATTAAATATATAAGACTATGAAAGGTAATAGGTATAGCTATATATGGCTATTTTAAATATAATATAGTATAGTATTCATATCTATATGATCTATATATGGTAGTATGTATGCATTACTGCCTGCTTCTATGTTTGTACTTGGCCCGTTTAATTTTGATTTGCGGTCGGCCATTTATTCTATATTTCAGTACTAGAAGTCACATAATATTACCTGTATGCTCCAATCACTGATCTTTATTTTTATTTTTTCAGACGAGGCAAAGGATACTGATGTGAAAGATAAGGAAGAGAAGGTGATTAGTGGAGAGGGAGTAGTCGTGGTTACCACTGTTGAAGGAGAGAAGGATGGCAAGAATGAAGTAGTAGGAGGAGGAGAGAAGAAGACAGGGAGGAAGAGAGAGGCCAAGGTATGGATAGTAGGTTTTACTGCCGTACACAATACACACTAGTGTACATATGTAGATGTGTGTGTACGTGTATATGTTTCTATCTCACTCTGTCGGATAGGTTATTACATTACATATCATACATATATAGTTTCAATGCATCCACTTATCTCTCTGTCTTCCCATTTCTCTCTCCTTCTTCCTTGCTCCCTCTACGTACCCATTCATCCTACTGATCTCTATCCAATGACCACACAGGATAGTGACAGTACTACCGAACCATTGGCCAAAAAAGGACGCAAAAGTCAAAACAAAAAGATAGGGATAGCGAAGGAGATAGAAGAGAATGATAACCAACTACTTATACCCAGTAAGAAAGATAATGATAGTAGGTACTCACTTTGCTAACCAATAGAGATAGGGTATAGGGAGAGACTACCACTGCATTGCATTTAAGCTGGAGATTTAATTGGAAAGTTAATGGGGAAGTTTGTAGTGTTTTAAAAGGTTAAATTGCATATATATGACATACTATTATATTATTATGCTATTATACTTTTATTATACAAATCGCTCTGATTTTATGTAATTTTCACATTACTTGCCTGACAATAATCGTATATATATCCATGTGTGTGATTGGCTTATAAAGTTAGCATTGATCACTTAAATACCTTGAAAGTTATACGGTTTCTATTGATAACTAAAAGAGGAGGAGCTGATTGGATAGTATAATGTTATGGTCACAATAACTCACTGCTATTGGCTAGAAGCATCCAATGATGGCTAAGATTCTTGCTCAATCCATGTTTCCCTTTTCCTTTATACAGTTACCAATACTAATACAATGAAGACTAAGGTGGAAAGTGACGATGAAGTATTGTGTTCCCTCTGTGGGAGAGGGGAGAAGGATGAGGAGTTGGGAGAGTTGGATGGGCCACATGGAAAGGATAGGGAGGGTGAGGAAATATGGTAGGTTATATGATATGTGATTGGATTGTTATTGTCTGTTGCATCCCTATTCAGAATTAATGCTGCACATTGCTAACATTCACTTATATTCCTCTCTCTCTCTCTCTCTCTCTCTCTCTCTCTCTCTCTCTCTCT
>NAOQ01000573.1:19595-31897 GCA_002751075.1 Ichthyophonus hoferi
TACATACATACATACATACATACATACATACATACATACATATACATACATACATACATACATATACATACATACATACATACATAATACGTACTATCATACTATCATACCTACTTACCTACTTACCTACTTACTTACTTACCTACCTAACTACCTACCTACCTACTTACCTCCCTATTTACTTACTTACCTACCTACTTACCTACCTACCTACCTACTTACCTACATACATACCTACTACCCACCTACTTACCTACATACATACTATCATACAGGAAGAATGAAGTCTTTTCGGATGAAGCAGTAATAACCTTGATGTTTGTTGAATTATTATGCCACTATGCACATATACCTCGTCATAAAATTGAGATCTATATTCCCCCGTACATCTTTAATCATTACCACCGGTTGGCTAAGAACACATGATCCAATAAAATTGTAGATTGTGTATGATGCAATAAATACGTAGATGGGATTACAACAATGCAATGCACGTGTGTTATAGATAGACATATACTACGGACTATATAAGGAAATCCTATTGATAAATTATCCTGTCGTCCAATAATATATCTGTACAACCCTGTAAATGTGTAAATGAAGTCCATCTGTCCACAAAAATAACGAATATATTAAACTATAAAAAAAATAAAAGAATAAACCCAAAGGATAATTGGATAACATTTTATATGCATAGTAACCAGACTTTCGCATTCGTTTATAAAGTATTTCATTTAACAGTATTATCATTAGCAGTAAACACCTCTGTATGTTCGTTCTTCTCCTGCGCCCTACGCCGTGTTACAGACCTCGTTTCCATCCCTTCTTTCCTACTACTCTTATGTTGATTGACCAAAGGCGTGGTATATATATTAGAACAATCAGCTAATATCCTTGATGGTGCACCAGAAGCAGTTGGAGTGTGAAATTCATTAAGGGGGGTCTTAGAGGGAGTAGGAGGGGGGTTTAAAACAGTTGTGGTTGTATGAGAGCTGTGTGTTTGGGTGGATGAGGTGGGTGACTGAAGAGTAAACCTCTCCATGCTATCTTTTAGTCCCTCTACGTCCTGTTGTTCACCTCTCTCCACCGTCTCTTGTTCCATTAAAGGATTCTCTCCTAGATGGAAGGCATTGACTTCCCTGATGGCTTGCTGTGTTCTTTCCTTCGACCCCTCATCAATGAATGGGAATAGTTGTAATTCAACCGAATCAATATCAGGAATACTATCAGGACTAGCGCCATCTTGTACCGTGGTACAACAACCATACTGGCCATGTTGCAGGAGAGTGCGCATACATGCCCCTGCACACAAAGCATTGACGTGAGGCGTGTAACCACCCTCTGTCGACACTACAACATGGCCATTCTCTGCAGTACGGCAGAGAATCGATAGCATAGCAGCATAACCCCCAGGTGTAAGGAGAAAGCCCCCCAGGAGATCTCCCTCGGCTGCATCAAACCCACTTGACACAAGAATAAGTTGTGGTTTCTTACCATTAAATGCCTTTTGCATGATAGGAATAATAGATTGTCTAAACACCTCTAGATACTCTCTGTTTCCAAATGATCCATCAGCCTCTAGTTCACCATGCACCGTCTCAAGGATAGGAATGAGAGGTATATTTACAACCCGCTGCCACCCATTCTTCTCAATAACATCTTCACTGGTCACCTCCCCCGACCCTGGAAAGAATCCGTTACCATAACGATGGAGAGAAAAAAAAAGAATTCCTTTATCTCCCTTGTTCAAAATTATATTTTCCGTTCCATCTCCATGATGAACATCCCAGTCAATGATTACTACCCTCTCAAGACCTAGCACCTTCCTTGCATATAAGGCCGCTACAGCCACCTGATTTATATAGCAGAAACCGCCAAAGAAACCACTACATGCATGATGTCCAGGCGGCCGCACAGCTGCAAAGGCATTTCGGAAGTCAGACTCATGCTTACTTTGTGTTGCCTCTTCTTCCGTCTCTATTCCTCCAGCCATTCTCTTTCGTGATAATTCCGTGACCCATGTTATAGCTTCAAGAACTGAACCAGCTGCAATCTTAGCGGCCGTATAGGTATATTTGTTGAAAACACAGTCGTGAAGAGCAAATACATTCTTGGCAAAGGGCCTACGAAGCTCTATAAAGTCCAATGCATTGGTTTCAGCCTTAGAATTCCCGAGTCCTTTTGGCTTGCTTGCGTGTGGAGACTGTCTTGTAGCTGAAACAGATGTAGATTTTTCAGTGATGTTGGAAATAGCATTAATGTACTCTCGTTCATGTGCAAGTGCAAGCTCGTCCTCTGTCGCTTCTCTCCCTTGATTAGTACAGCTAACCCAACGTAAGTCCAACCCTTCAATATGAAAGTGATCTAACTGGGCTGATAATCTTTCTGCACTTTCATACTCAACCTTTGGACTATGCTTTAACATGACATCATTTGTCACAAACATAGTTTGGAATTTCTTTTTGGAATGTTTTTTCGGAGCCATAGTATACAGTTAACGAAGGTGTGCGTGGTAAACGTGAAATGTATATGTATGAAAACTATATATATATATTCCATATATCCTGTGTAAGATGTAAAAGTTCAAAAGATGATCAACAATTGACCAAATTCCAAGGATAGAAAAGTAGCCGCGTGGTGCGTGGGATTAAACCCGGCATGAATATGATTGGGAATTCCAGATGCGTTCCAATCCAATATATTATCTTGACTTAAAATATATTGCCTAAATTGACTATAAATATTTAATCGTGCACGTACTCTTTGCAAGCCAGATCGTACCATTTTCAACTTAAAAAATTTAATAAGGCTCCTATCCTATATAAATATATATTTTGTATGTAATTTAAATAGGCTTATTTATATTTTGTATATGTTAGAATATATTTTACAATTATATGTTTCTATCTATATTTCTTTACATTATTCAGGTCGTGTGGTGTAGTGGTTATCACGTCTCCTTTACACGGAGTAGGTCGCGGGTTCGACCCCCGCCAGGACCTGATTTTTTACTTTTAAAAGGGTAATTTATTTTAATACGAATATGTGTGTGTATGTACATATGTATATACTTATTTACATTCCTACATAACCGACAAAACTCAAGGCAAATAAGCAACAAAATAACTAGTTAAGCAAAAAAAAAAAAAAAAACATTTATATAGAAAATTACCATTACCACTGAATAAAAAGTTTAAAATATGTTCTTGCATAAGCCAATTAATTAGATACTTGATTCTCGCTATTTCTTTGTAACTATTAAAACTACAACCAATTATTTTCTAATGGCATATAATATATAAAAACTGCATATATCACTAAGTTAAATTTTATCTATACATATATTATCATACTATCATCCTGCCATACAGTAAGCATACCTTGAAGTAACAAAGGGAGAAAAGGAATAATGGTAGACAGCAACCTCACCTCTCACAAGAGGGTGGTAGGTGCTAATGGCCTATTGAGAAACATGACTAGGATGTGTGGTTTAATAGGTATAAGGGATAACTTAGGCGTTGAAATTATGGCACTAGAGCTATTTCATAAGCGTATGTAGTACACTATGTGGTGATCACTGTAACAAGCATCAGTCGGTCCATGAAGTTAATCAATGCATTGATTCAGCGCGTCCAGTCCGCTAAAGCTAATGCAAAGTTGGCAGAACAAAACATTACTAGACATATGAAATATGTTGGTGCAAGGCGTGATCTAATTTAAGTAATAAATTTATATTTAAAGATTTATATAAGACGCAATATCAAAATCTCGGTGGGCAGATAGAAATCGATGATAAGAAATAAATGTCGAGGGCTGTTAAACCAGGAAATTATTGCATATTATTTTTCTAAGAAAAAAAAAACGATACTGCTTTATTAATTAGATGAAACAATGTATATATTACTATCAAATAGACTCATTTTCCAAATAAATGATAGAACTACTTATCTCCATTTTGTATGATTTGGCATCAATAATGTGTAGATATATTAAGATATTAGCAAATTTTTGTACATGCCAAGATGGCCGAGTGGTCTAAGGCGTGTGACTCAAGTTCTCATATACTTCTGTATGCGTGGGTTCAAATCCCACTCTTGGCATTTTGTTTAATTACCGATGATAGATAAGTGTTTAGTTTTGGAGAAACTGTAATAAATAATTGATATAGAAGTTTACAGATGTTGAAACGGTAAAAGATATGGTAAAGTATACCCTGTATTTGCTCCACATGGATTCCCCAAAATAAATCGACCAATACCGAAAATAAATGGAGAGATGCTGAAAATAAACGAAAAGATTCCAACAAAAGTTAACGGATATTTTGAATATATCTAAAAAATAATATTAGAAATAGGAATATTATCTGTTATACTGAGTTCTATCAGCTAATCTTTATCAGGTAATGGGCAAGCTAAAGCTCTAGTGGACACTTTCTAGCATTTTTACATGGGGCGATCGAGAACAAGTGCTTACATTCAAACACAGTCCTAGTGATGGACAATGTGAGGTTTCATCATTGTCATTGTCATGAAATTGTATAAAGATTTTTTAATGGTTAATTCTCTTACGCTACTGTATTTGCCAGCATATTCATCGGAATTGAAACCGATTGAAAACGTATTCAGGTTATTGAAAAGTAAAATTCATACCTATAGATCAATTGCTAATAGAATGGAACCTAAAAAATTCACATGCAAAGGAGCCTTGATGATTTCAACCCAAGCCCAACTGTAACATTCTGCTATTTACACGCATATATAAGAGAATGTGGAGAAAGATGAATGACGGTTCATGGGACATTAAACAAGTAGAGAATTCTCCATTTATTCCTTTTTGTTTTCTGAATAAGAATTTTTTTGAAAAAAAAATATCATTAGAGATGTATGTAAAAAAATGTAATTCTTCTAATGAAAATAGAGCAAATATAATTTTCTTTCAATTTCCTCTTTATTATATTTGATTTTTTATATATATGTTCAAAATACCCGTTTACTTTCGGGATCTTTTTTATTTACTTGTAAAATATTTCCACTTATTTTTGGTATCTTTCTATTTATTTTGATATCTGTTCATCTATTTTTTGTACTTCTCCATATATTTGAGTATTTGTCCATTTATTTCTGGGAATCCCTTCGAGCTATTAAATCCCTAAGCTATTACCTTGACTATGACACATACCAAGTAATGACCTTGTATTACTCATGCCAAGATGGCCGAGTGGTCTAAGGCGTGTGACTCAAGTTCTCATATACTTCTGTATGCGTGGGTTCAAATCCCACTCTTGGCATTACTTTTAACTATCAATAGTAGATGGTGTTGTTTTGGAAAATCTATAATAATTTATTGAACATAAAAGTATATACCGTAAATGTTGAAATTGTAAAAGATAAGGTAAAATATACCGTACGTTTTCTTTAAGCTGTTACCTTGACAATGACATATGTCGTATGACAGACTATAGTGTAAGCAAAACTAGAAGCCTTCTCTCAATCATACTGTCACTGTGATTAATTTATTTCCTTTTAAACACAGTAATGCCGTATCTTCCAAAAATATTAACACTATTAAATATGTGAATACTGACCTTATGAGCTATTTCTTTACTCTCCAACGTATATTAAGCACTTTAAAAGAAACCAATTGATGATTCTAGGAAAAGGATATACAATAACTTACTTATAATGTACTCATAAAGTTATATTATTAGCTGTATCCTAACCATGACGTAAAAGTATCATATCGTGGCCAAATAATATATAAATTACCATTAGTCTGCCAAATTATAGAGGTTCAATCATTGACATATTGCGCAATTGGTAAATATATTATAGAACTCGTGTCCTGAATATCTAGTGAAATGTTGCTATTTTTTATTTGTCTTTCCTATACGTATTATATAAGGATCTATACTTGTTTGAATTTATTTTGAAAAAAAGTTTCATTGGAGTTAAAAAAAAATACGTTGTGTTTATTTGACAGAGATCTTGAAGCCCAAATAAGGCGGTTTTGCTTTGACACTTAAAATTGACAACTACAGCTGCATGCATATATAATATGAGCCAAAATAGTCAGAATTATAATTAATTAATTAGCACTATGTTGCTCATCAGTCTACATATATTACACTTTATCTTAAAATTAAGAAAATCTTTTTCTGTGGCAAGACTGGAACATAGAATGTTGTAGTGAGACTGAATACCGAAATCATTTGATTTTTATTTTACTCTGCTGATTGTAATCGTCGGTTGATATAATAGCTACACACAGACTAAAATTAACAAATACGTTTTCAAGAATTTCAACCTTTTATTTAAGATTTAATGGGCTATGCTTCAGATGTGAATATGTTGTGAAAATATTGCTATTCTCCAGTAAACGATTACATAGAACTATGCATATCTGTAAAGAATTGTTTATGATTTCTAAGATAAATACATAAAATAAATAATAAAGTTTTATATGAAGCTAGTGTGCAAAAAGAAAATAAGAAATGATAAATTTTTTAAGATAGAAATGCATCGTGACTCTGAGGGCAGATGCCACATGTACCCCCATTGGAAGCAATCAGATGTCTGATAACTATATAATTCTTCATAAATCTGTATGTTTTGATACATTAAGATAAGAATACTTAGTTACTACAAATAATTAAAAAGTTTTTAGGAATTTATAGCTAATATTATACATAAAAACCATATAAGTATAGTCTATCCTTAATGTCTTACCTAGATGAACGCATAAGAGAGAGTTAGAAGCAATACACTTAGTACTCTGAATTCCAGCCTCAAGTAAAACATTAAGAAAATATCATTTATTTTCATTCCACAGAGGTGTCGAATAAAGTGATATATGTAGCCTAGGCTGCAATACCTAATCTTAATTAACCAATTAGTTAAGGATATGCTAATAATTAGTTTGTATATAGTATACTTTGTCTAATGCGTATTACAGGTCTCAATCTGCATCAAGACCGACACGTGATTCTGCAGTGGGACTGATTAAAGATTTTATTCTAGTTGTAATCATTGAAAAAGATACTGATGTATCACTCAGACATTTTATCCAATGGGGAACATGATAGATTTGGGCGTTCTTTTAAATGTGGAGCAAGAGGAGGCTTCAATTAAATGTACTGTAAAGCCTATGCTTATCTACCTGTAGTTTAATAGGCTATTCCATGTAGAAAAGAGTGCACAGGAAGGAAGTGTGGGAGAAAGGCTATCAACAAGTTTCAGATAGCATATTATAAGTATGTCGTATGTCAGTAATAAGGAGATTAGTATGAACATGCACGCAATGTACAATAGAGAAATTTGTATTGTAGTGAAACTCAATTTGGTCCCAAAGCAAAGGATCTGCACATAATTCAGAACTGAAAAGCAATTACTATATGGTGGCATCAAGTGAGGTGGAGAGTATTTATACCCTTCAGGCGGAAAGCTATTTAAGATGATCCAACCGATATAGTTGGCATATGTATTAGGCCACTATTCTAAATATATATTATTTAGATAAATAGAATCGATTTAATTAGATAATACCCCGCAATAACCTTTCAAATTACCAATCATACTTATATTATATGGATTTACTCACGAGAATTTGTCATATTATAGTTACAGTACTAGTTTTTATATTTATTTTTTTAAAGTAATTAAATAATAACACAGCCATTTTGTAGCTACCCAATTACTAATAATTAACTAATTATCCTATGTCAATAAAATGGATACAGGGTTTATCCTGAGGATCACTTATTGGCCTGTTAAGATTTTCAATTTTAACTCATATTTTTTTAGTAATAGTTTTTTCGTTGTCGTTTTCTTTTTTTTTCTTCAAATCAGCAAGATTTAATTAAGTTGATATTGCTTTATATAACTATAACCATTCAATATTATCATATTAGCAATTATTATTACACATGAGATGATTGCTCAAAATTGAAACAGCCAATGGCAGAGGTTCTGCGCCTATATTATAAGACATTTCAGGTCGTGTTTTGGGGTCCAGATAACACCTTGCTTGGGCATCCGCCTAAGACAAGTCCTGCTAACTTGTTTAATAATACAAACATGTCTCATCCTATTTGTATTCCGTGTAAACAAAGGGACACGTTAAAACGCTCCTTAGTTTGGTATGCTCTCTCCTTCTAAACGAATATAGGTCACAGTAACGCTCCTGTTTCTACTTATTATTCCTAACATTTTTCTTATGTACTTTTTGTGAATTGACATACATAGCCCCGAGTAATACAATCTTTCTGGGGATGATTTCTTACAGTTTTATGCCAGATGACATGAAAGTCATATATCGGTATAAAACACATAGCCCATTAGACATACTATATTAATTCGATATTATGCCTAGACTATTTCTCAATAAATCTCATTTGAGTAAGCTTAAATCCTACTAATAAAACTACTTCCAATACATTGAATTAATCTATAATCAAGGTTTTATAAGGAATCGCAATAGGCACTGTAAAATAACATTTTATACCTTTTTCATGCGTGAAAATGTAGTAATTACTGTCTATGATTATGCTCTCAATCCATTGGCTGCATCGCTAATAGCCTTACCTTGACACCCCAATAACTGGAAGCTTTGCCTCAGTTAAATTTATTGTAGTTATGGAAACTAAAGAACTAATAGTATTTTTTTTCTTTTTTTCAAGAGAGAAAATACTGGACTGGCATAAATTAACCTGCACTGACTAAAATATGCTCTTTTGAGATCAAAATGTATGATTATTAACCTATTAAAAATTGGGAATTTTAATATACATGATACTTAGTCAATACAACGGAGCCAACATTGAAAGCAGCGAACCATAAGGCTTTTAAGATCCAGTTATTTATACCAATCTATTTGAGTTTAAGGAGCAAGTTAGGTCATATTTAAAAAGAATAAATTGTTAGCCAATAGGAGTAAATTCGAAAGAAAGTAGGTAAAGAAGACGTAATGCATAATATTATGCATAATAATGATTTACTGTAGTATCAATAATTATTATTTAGGGCTAATTATATCACGGCGTCTGTATGTTATAATGACATGGCTGTATTCATATATATATATATATATACCTCTTCCGCTCCGCCTTACCAATCCTCGTCTAAAATAATAACCACCTTAAAGTTGCATATCTTAATGACACTGTCAAACAGCCAATGAAAACTGTTAAATACATTTACCTCCGAGATTCATACATTGAGCTACAGCACATATATGTAATGCATCCATAGAACTATACAGTAAGGGTTTATTTTTTAAATTAAAACTCTAATGCATATATTTACGAACTGCGCATATACTATGATATAACCATTAGTAGAAACCACAGTGTCGTACCAGTAATATCTACCTCCACCAATGGCAGGAACACCACATGGTACGTATGATACATTGGGTACATTGGCTTATATAAGAATGATAAGCATAGAATTAATTTTTAATTAGTTTATAATCAATAAAAAATACAAGAAAATATAAATAAAAATATTTATACGCGTGTTTTATGTACATTACTTTGTATATTATCATAAACTCGCATGAAAATCGCATGATGTTCAAATAGTGATTATGCTTTAATATGAACTGATAATTCGATTAGGAGAGACGAACTTGTATTGTATCATTATTGGCCAATCTATTTTATTGGCTTATATTTTGATTGACTTTTAACGTCCACATTTTGATCGAAGCAATAACACATTCTATCATCGGATTGGCCACAAATGGTTGACCTTTGGATAACATAAACGTATGATTGGTGCAACACTACGGATTAACCAGCTATTTTAAAAATATATTTGTCATTGGTTAATACTGTAAAATTGGAAGGTATTAATGCTATGGATTAAGTATTTAAGGGCCAATTAACAACATTTAATTTATGCAACGGAGAGTTAATAAGGAAAACAACGTATTTGGCGCTCTTATTTTAAGTCTTTTGTAAATTTGAAGAAGCTATAGCGGGTATAGACCATCTCAGCTCTATATGCAAGAGTAATAATACAATATATTGAGTATATTTTTTATTTAATCCAGCCAAAATATCATTTAGCCTGTATTTTATTTTAAAAATTCAGGTAGTTTCGGATTTTCTTTAAATTATAGCTCCATCTACCTACAAGTACATCCACAATGGCTAGGCAGATCAATATAACCGATGTATTGGAAAAACTCACCGAGTGCTGTTCAATGGTTCTTCAGCTAGAAGCAGCCAAAACGATAGAAGCCAAAAAAATAGAAGCCATAATAAAAGAACCGTGCACGCCTCCCGCCAAGCAAATAGCTAAACCAGGGTCACAGGTGCTCATCAAACTCAATGTGGGTGGAACTGTCTTTGTCACCACCATTGCTACCCTCACTTCCCCCAAAGCCAAAGGTTCCTATTTTGATGCCATGTTTTCGGGCCGTTGGAAGATAGATTCGTGCGAGGATGGTACACTTTTTATTGATAGAGACCCCACTGTGTTCCGTTACATTCTAAATTATCTGCGGGGTGATATACCAGATGTAAATGTACTTTCCATTTCAAATCGAAAGGATTTATCTACTGAAGCCGCATTTTACTGCCTTACTGATCTTGTAAACAGTTTAATACCCGTTGAACCTTATTTTTTCTTTAAAGCGCCCAATTACAAGCTTGAGGATAATGATAAAAGAGCAATATCCACGAAAGAAGGATTTTGCGCTATCCTTGGCCCAGAGGTCAAGCCAGACAGTACAGCAACTATTCGTATGCCACTTGACCACGTAAATGTTATGGTTGGTTTAGCACCCCCAAACATTGACTTGACTCACGGCAGACAGTATCTTCAAGATGGATGTGGATGGTATTTTTACCTTATTGATCAAAGGCTCTATGGAGGGTCGATAGGGATTGGTGGAAAACCCTATGGTTGCCTTAGTGGTACTATAACACCTAAAGCGACAGTTGGTGTGAAGTTACATCTTAATGGAGACATATCTTTTTTAATTAATGATACAGACTATGGAACCGCATATACAATTCCTACTGGGTCAAAATATCATCTAGCCGTCATAGCGTATGACCAACATAGTGTAATTGAACTTGTTTAGTATATTTTTTTAAAATGATATGCAGTGAATCAACAATTTTTTTTTTTTGATTATCTATGACCAAACGAAAGGCATTTAGAATATCTTCCAAATTTATATTTTTTTTTCTATGATATTGAACGAGACTATGAGATTGACATTACTAAGAGATTATTATCTTTAAAACTCATACGCAATAGAATCATGGGGGAAATGTTTTTTCTGATTACTATTTAAAGCTATAAATAAAATTGAGCTATTGAGTAGTCAGTCTCATAACAGATAAAGTTACAAATTGATTTAATTATCCAAAATGGATTGGCAGATCTGACTGGGTTCTAAAGAATCCATTGTGTACTACTATAATAGAACAGGAAAAACTTTGAGTACAGTTTCTTCACTAAATTATAAAATGAAGAAGTTGAGAAAGAGGAACCAAATATAATTTCCATAATATTTCATGTAGGCTAAGTTCTTGTACCACACAACCTAGTGTATAAAAGCTTAAGGTTGTAATGAGATGAAGAGTCAAAAGATAGTTTTATATTAGTTCTATTTAAAGTGTACATATTGTACATGGATGAATGTTGCTTACTCAATCTGAATTTGTGAAGGCATACACTGAAGAAAAATTATATGTATATTCTATCAATGCTACGGAATTCATATCCAATCACCTGAAACATCCTCTCTTTTCTTTAAGCACCTACTGCCTACAGTAAAGTGTCCCATAAAAGCCCGTCTTGCACCAATCAATCTTAGCACTCTTACTAGGAAAAAGAATGACACAGCCTTGTTAATCCATCCAATATTCAACCGTAATATTATATTTGTATATGCTGCCAGAGTTTCATTTCCTTTTTGTCTTGAACATACCAATATATCTCCATATATTGTTTTCCATATGTATAACACTTACTATTACTTCATATATTTAGAGTAATAAATTGTCTAGAAATACAGCTATTAGGGTGAAATGAAGGCCTATTGCTTCAGTTATTGTATATTTTCCCCCACAATCTCACTGGGATAATAGCGGAGACTAAATATGCCCCAATTATGTCTCTAAATAGTAAAATAAATTTCTTGGATTTTCCATTAGAAGATGACAAACAGAAGATGACAAATTTGCCAATAGTATAAATGCAAGGAATCATGTGTCTCAGTTTGGCTGAGAAGCCTCTTCTAAGATCGTGAGAATTGCACCTGAGTGCGGTTGGAGACGTCGCTGATGA
>NAOQ01000574.1:20830-46511 GCA_002751075.1 Ichthyophonus hoferi
GCTAGGGCTAGACTTCAAAGCATCATAAAATTAAATTGAAAACTAATGGGTGTAATTACCTAGATCCAAGATTTAGCATCTGTTGGGTAATTACCGATGCAACGTATGAAGTACGTACATGCTAAATTACAAGAGTGCGTCTATTGGATCCCTGAGTACATCAATAACTGTTGTATTGAAACATGCTTTAAATCTTAATCAAGTTCAGCACCTTAAAATGATTAAGCTTTTCATCTTTAATCTTTTTTTGTTTCGGAACAATAGAGTATATCAATAATTTAAATTTATGCTTTACTATATTTTATACACACTGCAGTCACTTTTTTGGTATTTTTCATGCAATAGGGCTGAAAAGCTTCAGCCAGTTCAGAGTAGTGCAGGTTGCACAAAGTAGTTCAAGTTTGTTATTTATTGAGTGTCAATATTTCCGGACTTATAAGATTTGACTGTGTAAGTACAAATGGTTGGCGGCTTCTGTAAATCACAAGAGCCTGATGTTGCAGGGGAAGATGTTGTTTAGTGGTTCAAACTCGCACAAACTGTAGGTACGGGCTACTGCATAACGTAGAAGTTTATTGGCTTAGCGCTTAAACCATACAGGTTTCCCTAGAGTATTCTAGTTAAGACAAACTATGATCTATTTGTTGTGTTCTGATTGTCTAGCTTTACAACATGTATTAATATCTACCAGTAATTAAGTTAAAAACACTTCAACCGCTTTATCAAGAATACTGTATCTTTTTATGAATACCTTCTATGAGCCTGGAATTCCTGGTTCAGTTTGTGCCCACCCAGTATGACTATACTCCCATAAAGACCTATATGCAATCAAATTGTATATTGTGATTGCCACTTAAGTACTATTGCTCAATAGTCTCTAAACTGTAATATTTTCTAATGGGTACAAAACTCTTCTCTATATACAAATCAAATAATGTTTGTAAATTGTGATCCGAGTTATAGAAACAAGATTAACCAATTTCTATGAAATTAATAGTATCTCTGGTCCAGGTGCCTATATGGGTCTTACTATAGGTTGAATGCCACGTGGGCTGACTGAAACATTTCATCAAATGAATACAATACTTTCCCGAACAAACTTATATTAACAACTCTAGTATTTGATTGACTGTCTATCCCCAAATCCAAATAGCGTAGTAAAAGATTATATCTATTCCATTCGCAGGATTACGTATTTTA
Source organism: Ichthyophonus hoferi (assembly GCA_002751075.1). Taxonomy (NCBI): domain Eukaryota; class Ichthyosporea; order Ichthyophonida; family Ichthyophonidae; genus Ichthyophonus; species Ichthyophonus hoferi. The sequence continues at coordinate 22,031 of NAOQ01000574.1, forward strand.
TCTTTGTTAGAATTTTTAGAATCAAGAATCAAAACCAAAGTGTCCAGCAAGTCATTGTTAGTAAGGAAGAAGGTAAGAACAACCAAATTTTAGTATCAACTTTTTCTTTTTCGTGATACATTCAATTGCATCTTGTGTCTTCTTACCAACATATTCCTAATCTTTTATATTTCTACCCCAAACTTGATTTTTATTTTATACGCTCTTAATATAATTTGCCAATCACCAGTATCCAATAACAACAAATCAAACTGAGTGCTGATTAAGGTTAAGACTAAAAAAAAAGATTGGATTAATCTTTGGAGCAAATGAAGTTATAACAGTTTGGAGCAATCTTATTCTAGACCTAACAGCGTAAGACATTTATTATGTCCCACGCGGCCATCAGATAAAGCAATCCTCTAAAGGGTTACAGATACCTATTTATAAGTTATTTGCTATTTGGCAAATCATACAGCAAAGAATTTAGTTGTTCCCCACCAGTAAAGAATACATGTTAAGGTAAAGTAGCTTAACAATTAATTTCTTTTAAATATGGTATATGACCCAAACTTGTCATATTTTTATGTGATGGGGAAGCTTTAGGTCCGAGGTAGGCATAAGAGATAGATGGTTGAGATAATTTTTTTAAAATACACGGTAGTCTTGCTAGAGACAATATAATGACATAATACATTGTACTATTTGAAATCTTGCTTTTTCTAAATAACAAATTATACTCTTGCAAAATTAACTGAAAACCAGTCACGGATCAATTAGATTAAATATCGCTTTTCCTATGGCTTACCAAAAAATCACAAAAACAGAGTTTGTACTTAGATATATGGGTTTTTATGGAAAACCAACGTCAAGAAGAATACTGTTAGCTTGATATTTCTTGTAAAGATGCATTAGTAATTTAGATGAGATAAAATGATGTTTTGAGCTCATCCATTTGCCATCTGTCTTCTACATCTCTCAGTATAAGGATATCTTTATTAAGTGATATTATTTTATTTGTCTTACCACCATCTTATCTAATATCTATCTAATATCAACAGCATTCTTTTTATATAATAAAATATATGAAATCTTGTAAGATTGAGTAAAATATGAAAATGCGAATCGTATGTGGTATATATTTAACTTGGAATGTATAGGAAAAGAGTGACTAAGCCCAGAGCTGACTAAGATTGATATTAACTTTAAAAATATTAGTTGCACAAGTACCCCCAATTTATTGTTTAAGAGAGTTATAATTGACAATTCAAACGATAAAAATAGTACAGAAGAATTATTATTGGTTTCATAAGAATCATATGGTCGAGACGGCCAACAAAATTCATTTAATTGATAATGCGGGCGTAATCATTCAACTTAAGGAATCATCAATATAACCTTATACAGATAGAATAAGACATTTCTAGTGAGTCTCTGTGACCTTTCATGAGTTGTATTAGACAATACAAATATTTATGATTGGCTTTAAATTATTGAACCTAGCTACATTGGTGTTAGCCAAAAGTTAGCACTGGTGGTAAAACGAAGTATAAAAAAAAACAAAAAAAAATAATAAGGCCTCGGTCGCTCACACATATACGGCCCTCGGCACACCCGGTATACCCGGCAACCCTGCACGCCTGGGTACATGTGCATTACCGTCATAGACAAATAAAAACACATTTGTGACACAAAATTTTGCATTCATTTATTATTTGTTAAACAATATCATTATACATCTACATAGTCCTATTACACAAAATTCAAATGGTGGCCCCGATGCCGGTGGACAAGTTGCTAGAACTACCACAGCTTGTCATAGTTATTATTTTTTGGAGTGATTTTACCCAACTCTAATCTTATGAACCTTTTTATCAGATACAGGCAAAAGCAATACATTAACTTAGAATAGAATACAAAATAAATGTATTTTAAATAATCCAAATTATAAATATACTACGTTATATCTATAATATCAAAATATTAAAAATACAATAATCATATGACTTTATATGACTATATATAAGTATTAAATAGGCACATACCTAATAACATAATGGCAACGTAACGGTATATCTTAATAATGGTCATTGCTGGCGATTACAGTCCGACCTTGGGACTACACCATACTTCTATGGCAAATCCTCTTTTAATGACTTGGGAATGTTAACTGAATGCCAAATACTATCTTGATTTACAGTTGTAGACCAGACACAATGAGGCGTTTTTCCAGTTACGCTAGAATTTACATCAACTAAAGGCTAGCTCTGCATCTCCATATAAAGGTGGTATAGGCAAGCATATATCTCAAATCATATGATTGACCGCTCGCTCACATAAAACAATTTGAATGCTTCTCAGCACTTTTTTAGTGGTCGGGGCCCTGTATGCATTTACCACAGCGTAGTAAATAATATTATAGTGTTGGTAGGATCTAGTCATACATAGCCCCAGGACCGCGCAACATTCACATATTGACGGCACCAAAAGAACCACGCTTGTCATATACATTACTATATGTCAAGGAAACATAGCATTCGGAGTTTTAAATGCCAATATATCATGTTTTTTAAATATTATTTCTACTTTTTTGATCATCTAGATAGACTTTAATGGTTTAAAACAGGTTGATTCACAATGGTGTAAAAGTCTAGCTTGTATAGTCTTTTTAATCAAGCCATATTTTTATCGAAGCCGCATTGATTCCATTCAGTTTTTTAAACATCTTAATACTTGACACTCAGCCCCAAAAAACCTTGTCAAATATTACTCTATGGTAGGTCAATAATTCTGGGTTGCCTGCTCAACCCAAGGAGGATCATTCTGAGTTAGTCTTCCCAGTCAGCTATCTGGATCGGGATTATCCTGCTTCAAAGATGTCACACCAGCGCTTAATCACCAATATCAAGTCTAATTCTAGAATATTATTAGTTTACAGTAATAGGAGTATGGTTACAAATTAAAGACATAATGGCCTAGACTAGTTACCAAATATAAATATTAGTCATGCTCTTTGATCATGCATAAAAGAAACCTGTATCCACTGGATATCAGATTATTATAAAAATTATCAGAATCCATATTTGATGAGACGTATATGTATCATAAAATTCTTCTAGATATTTGTCCTAAGGGGATGGTATGTGAATGAAGTAATTGTTATTTTACGAGAAATAAAAGACCGCCCAGAAACATGGTTAATACTAGTTGCTGTGGCCGATTGCTTCTTGTAAGTGGGTAACATCGCATACCAGTCGGATAAATTCCAAGGGAAGAAGATTGACATGCCCAATTAGATTAATTCAACCCAGAACACTTTTGGTTATCATTTTATGCATTACTATTGGTTAGTTTTATTTTAACAACATTTTTGTTGCCCAAGTTACCATTTTATGAATAGTTACGTGTCTACAAAACAACACTTGACCAACCCTAAGTTAAAAAACATTTTTATATAAAAAAGATATAATTATCAAATGTAGTATTTTTTTTAATAATTTTTTAATGATAAAATTTAAATCTTGGTTAATTCAATACCTTATTCAAACCACACGAGTGATATGCGCGTTTCCGTAACCAACAAAATTATGATTAGGTAATGTAAGTTGAAAAAGATAAGGATGATGGTAAAGAAATTGTACATTTTTACCAGTAGTTTTATTAATTGGCGTACCAGTATTTCATGTATTATTTAGAGATTTAATAATATTAATTATGATGTTAGACCTATTTCTATTTCAACCTAAAGATATGCTGGGTTTTACCACCATACCAATAAAATGATAAACCAACTAGTTAATGGTAAGCCATGATCACAATTCATCACATGATCTCTCACCAATGGATAACGGGTTTCAAAAATTCAAAAAAACGGACCGTATGCCTAGGGCGTTAAGAATTTGAATGTTATTTATTATATTTATTAACTAGCATCATGATTCATGATAGTTTCAATTTATTGAAAAAAAGTACCATATATTAGCATATATAACAAAACGCAAAGGATTATTTTCTGGGATAAGCCTTGTGTAATTTTGTCTCAGAAATTTATCTCTGGATGATGACATTAAAAACGATACCTGCATTAATTGGGAAAACTCCTGTTTGATTTAAAAATTAAACTCTAAAAAATCTAGTTTATTTTGTGTAATTAAGGAAAGTTTTGATATCTATATTTGTTTTGCATTGAATGCCATAAACGCGGTAAAATAATACTTATCCATTTCTAATATGAGAAATATAACATAGGGTTCCAACTTATAATTTATCGTACATACCGATTTAAAACCCATTATTGAATATGTGCGTGAGCAGAAGCTGATTGGGGATCTGATACAATGCAATCCAACTGCATTCTTTATTGAATAAAAACGATACAATTGGTATACAGACAAATGATATTATATGCATGACCTGTACCGAATTGGAGTTACCCAAGCTAATCGAGTGGAAAGTTTTAAGAAACAATTTCGATTTATACTAAATAGTTTTATATAAGGGAATTTGATATGCTTTTATGATATATTATCATTAAATGTATAAACTGGAAACACGCTTCACTTGATTGTTTTCTAGGTTAATACACTCAGATTTACTATACTGCTTACGCTAACTAAAGATTTTCGGTAACAGTTTTATTTCATTAAGAGTTTTTTGTTGATTTATTGCCTTTCATGATTTCTCCCTCATCATTGAAACAGAAAAGCACAAGATAAAAAGAAAGTAACTGGGAAGTAGCAAGTTACATTATAAACTATATCAATATAATTATTAATCACCAGCTGGTATAATATGCCTTAGCTTAGGCTAAGCATTTATTAATAAATAGGAAGCGCACAGTCATAAATTATAGCAACAGGGCCAAAGGAGGCATTCCAATATGAAGCGGTGGGACTTCAGTGTTTCTAGAGTGGTGATCCTACTTCTTTGTATCCTCTGCAGTACGACATATGGTAGACAGTCGGGTAAAGATTAACTCATTTGTGTCTACTTGAATCACTCACGTGTTTATTATTATTTATTCCTGGTTTTTTTTTTTTTTTTTTGGAATATACGCATGGACTTTGCATAACTAAAGTTGAGTCATTGAAGTATAAGACATGTAATGCCTGTCATTTTACTTGGTTTCTAATGAATCCAATTTATTGCATATATGTTCAGTATTTTAAAAACATTTTTTTGGTACTCCAGTTGCCGTTTTATAATACAATAAATCAATCAGGGTACTTGTTGCTATTGATTTTATGGCATGAGGAGGTGACTTTTCTGTCATACATAACACTATATTAGGGGCCCGCATAAATTTGTATAAAATTCATAGAATAGACCTAAATAAAAACGATATTTATATTTTTAATTATGAATAACAAATATATGGTATATTTATTGTGTAAAAACTTTTTTTTTCCTCTTCTAAATCCGAATATTACTTACCGCTGTGCCCCCTGTTTGTACAGCATTGCTTCTCTTAATAACCATAAATTCTAAAGAAAATTTACAACCCGAGTATCTTAACATTAATCTACTTTAAATAATAACAATTGAGTATAATAACAGAAATATATCACATGTGATCTCTTCTCACAGATTATATACGTAGAGCTACAGATATCAGTGAAGAAGAAAGCACAAACGCCGAGTTGAATAAGTTGAGTGTCAGTGCAGACCGGCCAAACATAGAAATACGTGATACGGTAAAAAAGTGAAAAAAAAAAATGAAAAAAAAAAGGAGGATAGGGGGAGCGAGAGGAAGTGTGGGTGTGCATATTTATGTGTGACGTTGAAAGGGGTGGGGATATGGGAACAATAAATATGATTATGCTTGTAATGGGGACAAAAAGGAGATACCATGTAGTGTTTTATACGTATGTCGAGTTTATACTCAATATAACATGAGGTACCCAATTACATATAGCAATAAAATTTATCAATGGGAATAAAGGAAAATGATATCCCAAGCAAACACCAAAAGCCCATAGCCTTGGATTGCACAAATGGGTTATTTATTATAAATAACACTGGTTTGTCTGAAATTTCCACGCCTTATATATCATGTAATGCAGGTTAGACGCGTACCCATGTTACAAAAGCACTGCAGTAAATAGTATAATAGTAATTCTAACATGTAATTGAATTGAGAATTTATTCCTATTTTTTTTATTGAGTTCCCAGAGTTGTACCTACTAGACCTTTCCTGCAACCTTGCATGGTGACTTACAATCTACATACAATTGCTCGCATCAACACACGCCTACACATTAATTCAAATATACACCAGGGTGCAGAAAAATGCATAAAAACACGCATATATATAGTTATGCCTTTGAAATCACCAATATAAAGTAAAATGAAATAAACATGAAAATGTAAGACCAGATTTGAAAATAGTCCACCCAAATATAAGACATGCTTTAATAACATTGAGTATGCCTTATTTTGTTATATTACATATCTGTTTTATAAATTCATAGATGTAAGTTAAGTGACTCTCTCGGCAAGATTAACAAGACTTTTTAATGACACTCATTTACTGATCGCTACAACTAGTTTGTTGTATGAATTTTTAAGCGGTCAATCAAACTTCATAGCTTCTTAAATTTTATCCATTCCACTTTATCCCATGCCTATATCTTTTTTATATTTTATGTCTCTTGCTTACTCTTCTTAAGACAAAATTTCTTTTCGTTTTTAAACTATGACAATTTAACATTTCCCTTGTTTTTGTATTACAGCAGGAAAGTGAAGAGGATGAGGAGGATGAGGAGGATGAAGACCCATTTGGCCCCGCTGATGTGGGCAATGTGTGCTCCGATCCTAAATCTATCAACTATAATGCGGACGAAAATGCAATAGATGACGAGTTTTGCAAGTATCCAGCAATAAGAGATAGCCCTGAATCGTGGATTAGCATGTACGTTACTCACTAATCTATAAAGAAATACATGGAGAAGAAGACCAGAGTTGTGGGTGTGTAAGGAAAAAAAAAAAAAGGGAAATAGGTATATTCTACCTGCGTTCACCTCATATGTAAAAGTGAAGCTGTGCATACAATTATATATTTAGGTTTTTACTGCATTTTTGTAAGTGGTTACAAGTACGTATGTATATACCTAATACATAACTGCACGAGGAAATTTAGTATAAATACGGATGCTTATATTCATTTCCCTTTCCATATATAGATAGTATAATAGGTGTGTGTATTTACATGTCATGTTATGATACAAAAATGTGTATTAGTGTTATAATGAAATGTATAGACGTACTAATGAACCAAGATATTTAATACATCTATTAAAAGACACTTAGGTATTTGTATATGGCAAGGCTTACAAAACTAAAGACCGAGATGTACAGCATTTGTTAGATAACAGATTTATTTATGATTATTACAAATATAAACACGAGATCAGATTATCTATCAAAACGCAAATCACTCACATATATGAACACTTATGCAATCCTTGCGCACACAAACACGTATTCATAGAAGCACGCGTTTCTTATTTTTACATTTTTCTCTATATATGCACACGCAAAATATTATAGTAACATAATGGATAACCCGGTAAATCTACTCATCCAACAGGCCCGATTACTGTTACCCGAGCTTTACCTGGGACCTGAAAGGGCTTTCTAGGTGTTATGAAGCAGTAAGTAAACGTATACCCAAATTGATTTAATTTGGATATAGGTAATCTGCCAATAGTTGCTCCTCGACTTAATCTAGCATATGATTGATTGAAGTTTAGATTAGTCTATTATGCAATTGGCTTACTATGAGAATTTTATAATGTATGATAAGGTTCCAAATGTAGGATGGAATCAATCAATCTATTACTGGCTGCATTATCTTTATTACTGTTATAAGTGGTGTTTTATTGTGATAAAATGTGAAGATTATAATTACATGTTTTTAGGCTAAGAATGTGATTATCAATTAAAAATACGAGAAACGAGTGATATAGCATTCGTAATTATAGATTGGTTACAGAACAATCAGATTAATCGACAATTTATGGCTGTAATTGTTCAATTATTGATCATTATTGTACTCTTATCTATCCCCGCACCCCCGGAAGCACCTATTGCAAACCTAATCTCAACGGTCAGAATCGTGATCAAAACATTACCTTTTGAGTATCAAAGTCTTAGTTATAATCTCTGGCTAGTTTGTGCTTGATTCGGTCTAGTTTTTGAGAAGATTTTTAAGAGAATCTATACTGTCCATAATTTTGTAGTCTAGAGTAAGGTGGTTAGTTATTCTTTATCTTTAAATAGACTGGTTATGACAGTTTTATTTAACGAAATATAGTTAAGTATTTTAAATTATTACATGCAAGCGCTTAAGTCAACATAAATATCTGATCTGATTAGCACACAGAAACCAAATAAGTACATTGTTTTGTTTTTTTATGCCACGTTCTTTCAATCTTCTTTTTTTCAATATTCACATTTTTCTGCTTTCCTCTCCCCGACTAATCAACATCCAAAGGTTAATACAAAATTATTTTTCTAGCCCAAAAAATTATCTTTTGTCTCTATTTATATTTGTGCAGATTTTCTTATGTGTATATATGCCTTTATTCATATTTTTCACTTTCCTGATTTATATACTTTTAATATATTGATTCTGGTCTACAGTGGGCAAGCCAGCGGCCACCATGGATTCACAGTGGGGTAGAAGGATGTAAAGGGAGCAAATGTGTAGCACCCATTGCTATGGAGGTCCTCAACGTCATACTTGTTACATTTGAGTTTAACATGATGGTAGGTATAAATGTTTACTGTATTGATTACCTATTACATAGAGTTGCTAAGTAATATGTGCTGAGGTTTATTGATCCATTCAAAAATTTCAATTAAACCGGCCAAAGACGTACAGTTTCAATACTTACGCCTTTATAATTTACCCCCTTTCCCCATTCTTTCACGTTCACAAACACAATATATCTATTCAGGAAAACATTGTAAGTGGGGGCATTGTATATGCCATGCGCTGGAAAGATCCTCGATTGTATAAGACAATGCTCCAGAATCCATCACAAGCGTGGACACCAAAAGTAGGAGTCAATCTATATCTGTTGAGTAGGTTAGTCTGATCATCATTTGCCTATTTATTATTTATTTGTATTTTTCTGCTTTATAATTTCACCTATCGTATTCAGTCGCAAGTGTTTGTTTTATTTATACTCATCATTTGTAAGGTCAACGAAGAAAGAGTGATTTCCAATTTATTGCATTATATAGGTGTTTTTTTCTCCAAGAACTACACATAATTAGAAACATACACTTTTGTTTTGAAGTATGACTATTAATATTAATAATATTCAGAGGGGACACACGACCCCTTGAAACCCTCGACATCAAGCTGATAGAAAAGGATAAAATGGTGTACATTGACTCTCCACCTTGCACAACTAATGAGTTGGAGTTGATTAAGAATGGGAGTGTGGTATGTTTCTATAAATTTTCATATTTTGAAGTATCTGTTTCATACATTAAAGTTTAATCCATTTTTACCGGGCTAAACATAAGCTTCCGCTTACTCCATATTATTGGAGAGCTGTAATAACAAATAGAGTATTATAGTAGCAACTATTCTTCAATCTTAATTATGAGGTAGGAGCCATGCATTTTTCAAGCAAGATAACACGCGGATAATCTTCAACTTTTGACAGTTTTGACAAGAACGTAGAAATTCAACAATATTCGGCGGATATCTAATCAACCTTAGTAAATAAATATTTGGCTTGGGAGTGAAAAATAACACGATATTTCTCATGGTTTTTTTCCTTTCAGCCCTTTTCTTTTAGTTTTCCATCCTCCCACGTATTCATTTACTTTTTTAAATTGTGTTGTTGTTGGCTTTGTCCGGCTACTATTTATTTTACTTAAGACGAAAGGCTATGCACAATGCTGTCATCTAGCCCATGGTCCATTTTTGCTTACAGAAAAAGCCCACAACCAGATAAGAAAAATGGTTGCTTTGAGCGCCTCAATCACTATTAGTTGCTATTTTTTATAAAATTTAACAGATACACATTATTTCTTTATACTCTTTTACATATTTGTTAAACTCACTTCCTCCAAGTATTATTGTTGAATATACTTTTAGATTAACTTATTAAGAGAAATACACAAATACTCTTGTAACATGGCAAAATCTCTACATTCTTACATTGATACTTCTTCAGGATATAAATTGCTGTGAATCTGGGAAATATGATGGCAGAAACTGCGCTGGGGCTATGCAGCCATTCCAATCATTTATTGACTGTCCTTCTCATAGCGATTGCAAAGTGCAGATCATACGTCATTTAAGTTTTACCAGTCTGTTAAAGTTTACCGATGTGAGCGCCTTTCCCTATGACACACATACGTTAAGAGTGGAGTTTTTCATTGTTAATCCATACGAGAGTACTTCGGAGGAATGGTGGCGTAAAGTATGCAATGTTATCTTTATGTTTCTTCCTCCCTTTATTGTAGTCACTTGTTACTTTCAATATATTTTACATTTGGTTTCTTTTCACCTATTTTTACTATCGTCTTGTCTTTATTTATATTCACGGTTATTTTATACTTTTTTTGCATTTAAATATATCTTATTGTGATTATTCGCATTTCAGCCTTCATTAAACTATCATTTTAAACCAATTATTTTTATAATTTTAAGCAAAACATAGTTTTCTATACCTTAACCTAGCACAAATTACGCAAGCTCTACTATTAGGCGTGGGCCACCAATCTATCTTTTTTGTATTTGCTTTACAATACATCCACTCATAAAAGCATGTTATTTTTTATGTTGTTCATTATTACTTCCCTCATGCATTAAAACCCATATACAGTGGAAGCCCCCTCCGCCAACAATCATGTTTCAGGATATTGGATCTAATCGATCTACAGTGGATGGCTCTCTTCTTTTTTCTCTGAATCAATTAAATCCCAATTATTTCAGTACCGACGCTAATGCCAGTATCCTTATAAACACATCTCTTCCTTATTTTATGGCAACGAAAGCACCAGACTTTGCTACTAAGATTGTTAGCAGGGTACCTTCCCATAGTTTTACATTATCATCTTCCTTTCATATTTCTTCTTCTTTTCACATTCGTCTATGCATAAATAATACGCAAAAACTAAACGTGAGTGTAATTGCGCAATTACATATTTGTAACAGCGTGTATGCACAGTGGCAGATACATTGCTTATTATACATATATACTGATATTAAATATACAGAAATTCCCCCAACTACCTACAATTTCCCATCATCTCATTATATTGTCCATATAAACATCATAGTACAGCGTGCCTTATTCTTTTCTTTGTGGTATATACATATTACATATTAAAGCTAATTAATCATAACCACTTTCCATTAATTACCTTCAACATCATTTTATTTGCTCTCAGACTGATGTACATATACACAGCCCCATGAACAGGGAGTTGGTGGCTTAGCTATTGATATTTTTCTCGTCCGCAAGAATGCTCTTATAATCCGTTTGTTTACATTTCCTATGGTTCTTATGGGTGTTGTCACCTGTTGCACCCCGATGCTGGATGATGACGCAGTAGTTCAAATCACTAACAGAATCGGATTTTCGCTTGTGTCCATTTTGACGGCTTTGGTGTCAGCTCAGCAGCTGACACAGCAGACTAGAAGTCATATGCAAACTACATGTAAATAAGCATAAATAATGTCTTTCTTATTATAAGTTGATGTGGGAAACATTAATTATTAGGGGAAAGAAAAAAGTGTTCCCTTATATATACATATGTAAATGACGTGATAACAATATGTTGATGATTATGGTTACACATACTTTAGTGGTTTGGGAAGAAGGATTTAGCTGATTATAAAATCAGAGAAATTATATTTAGTATTTTGGTGCGTGTATTTAAATATTCAAATTATTAGCTATTTGTGGGATCTTAACCCCTTTTCTATGCTATGCATGTTGGAGCATCTGTATGAGTATATATTAAGTAAATATTACAAGTTGATTTATTTATACTTACTGAGTTTTATGTATATAAAGTATAATTAATAAAAACATGTATCGTTGGGCAGTTGCCATCCATGAGATTATTAAAAGAGAAAACTTTGACACTCCCACACCGAGCCTAAACCGCCTTTCCACTCTCCACACTATCTTATTCATCTTATATTTTGACGCGTAAATTCTTTATTCCGCTTCCTTTTCAAATAGGTATGGACCAGCTAGCACTCATAACGATGTCATTTGGGGTTATTATAATTCTGGAAGCCCTAACTGCATATGTCTGGTGGCGTTATAAGAAATGCAACTCACTGGAACCCTGGACATGCTGGTTTGTGAGGGTCATGGACAGATCTACCGCCGTCGTGTGAGTCTCTCTTCTCTCACAGATTATCTAAAGGTTATATGTATACACCATTACATTATATGCTGAGTATATTTTGGCTTGACAGCAATTTTTTAATTATAAGTCCTCTATGGCAACTATACCCGTTCTCTATCATCCTTGCTGCATTTGAAACCGTGTATATATGTTGTCCATATATCATGCATTTTTTTAAATTCCCTTTTGATAATTGCCTATAGATTGTAATATTTAAATATTATTATGGAAAGATCATGATATAAACGGTAATACAATTTTATTAGAAGATTGGTGCAATATTAAAATAACTACATCATTCTAAATTTACCATAACCACCTCAGACTGAATATTCCATTTGCAATACTATCCTTTCCTACACGCCATATACTAACCAATATATCACATTATTTTATGCACATATAAAACATACCTATAAACATGTACATTTGCACATACATATGCACTTAAATGAACACATTTGAGCGCATTCACAGTCGCATCTAGTTGCATTTCCAAAAAAAAAACTTATTTAAGCTTGTAAACACGCTAATTTAACTTTACTCTATAGTACACACAAATGAAGAGCTGTTTTGCATTGTCTTCATAATTTTACTTTTTTTATCCGTAACCAATTGACATACACTTTTTTTTTGTTTTGTTTATATGTACTTACACACATATATTAAAACACTTCACAAGCTTTCTCCACTACACTAATCTATAGCATTATCCCCTCTACACAAACAGATGCATGGTGATGTACTTATATTTAGTTGGAGTTGTCATGTTGGTCCCCCAAAGCACGACTTCTAGCATTCTTTGGGGCATTCTAGGCTTTCTATTAAGTGCAATTGTTTTAGTTATTTCTTTTTTTGAAATTCGTCGATATGCCATCATTGCTCGTGTTAACCCTGTAGATATCAGCCTTATGAATTTGACAAATACTTTTGTAAGTTTGTTCTTTTACCATATCACCATTTCCCCATATTCCCTTTTTAAACCATATATTTCTAGGGCTTTCTTCCCCCATCAATAATTTAGCTACATATTGATTTAACTTAGTAATATATCCTTTACATTCTTACTCCCTCTCGTTTTACTTTTCTTTCAAGCCTTGTAATATGACAAAACCCAGGACTTTTCCCGTTCCTTCCTATTGTTAATTTTTTTTTTGTTCTGTAAGCTGAAAGTGTTTTGTAGGCCTGAGGACCTAATATGCATTTCACAATGTACTTACAATTCCGCTATTTAGGTGGATGACTTTATGGTTTTTATATTTGATTTAGATTTTGATATAGCTCGTTATGTAAATATTATTTTGTTTATAGCTGGACATTCGACTCATCAATTTTAATTTCATATTTACCTGACCTATTTTATGCTCTCCTAACACATATTTTCAGCGTCCCGATCTTTCGTCCCATTTTCTTCCGAATATTAGCTCTCTCAATTCGGATTCTCTAAATCCACCACTATCTAGCCTGGGCGATAGTAATGATAAGCTTGCCTGGTCTAATCCTCGTAAGTTGATGGCCAAGACCTCGGCTGCGTTTGACAAGGTGGCCGTGTGGCGAACCAATACTAACGATTACGATCAAAGCAACCATACATCAAGCACCACCCAAACCACACGTGCATCACAGTCTTCACAAAGGCCGTAAGACCACAGCATCAAGGAAGGCTATTTTTTTTTACGTAGGTGATGTAATTACACCGAAGCCAATTTTACTTAATGTACTTTTTTACTTATTATTTTTTATTTAAAGTAGGACCGAAATTAGGAATACTTGGTACTTAGTGCTATTTCAAGTATGTGATTTGGTAACCTGCAGACTAAAGCTCACGCTGTTGCTCAAGAGATATAGAAGCCTTTAATTTCCTGCTAGGTGCTGTGTTATATAAGTGATAACTACAATATAATTTCGGTTGTGGATAAACGGCTACAAGATGTTAATAATAGGAGAAGCGACACCAAGCCTGACTAGTTGATCTTCTAGTAAGGGATCTAGATTAGTTGGTTCACCCTCTTTAAAAGCCATAAACATAACATGAATACATTTAAATATACATAAAATTCCAGAATAGGACTTTTTCTAACTAATACTATTTTATATATATGACTGAACAGCAAGCAGTACATGACTCGATTGGTTTCTTTATTACTGTAGGAAGCAAGCCTTGCATATGTGCTTCTTTTGCTCAAAAATTAGTTTTGATTAATTTTGTTCGAATCATATCGTATCATATATCATAACATAACAGTTACTAACTGATCGATACCTATATAGTATATGATTGGTTTTCTATTTTTAGTGCAAGTTATTTCTATGAATTGATTGAATTATCGACCTTTCGAGCAAGTTCGGAACCAATAAGAACATAGATTATTCACAAAGATTTCTCATCAAATTTAACTAGGAAGGAGCGTCTTTTGTCCATAGTAATAAACAAAAAAATACTACCAATAAATAAAAGAATGAATAATAAAAGCGCAATGAGTATTTTGGTTCCAACATTTTGTAAATCAGGCATCCTAAGCCGGCTAACCAAAGTATTTCTACTTACCGCTTGCCCGCCTTTTGCCCTAGTATAGGTACATAGAAATTATGTACAAATCTTTAGGTAAAGTTACCCAAGATACATAAATGCACAAGTATTGTAAAGACTTAACGGAAATTAATGCTTCAGCCTTATATATAACTGACACCCTTTTCATCAAACTTACGCGTGCATATTTACACACAAACTATTGATGTACTTAGCGTTTGATTTTATAATAATTATACAGTATTCTATAAATGATACTTGTAAGGAATTACTTACCCAAGAGCAACAATTAGGCGTTAAGAGGGTGGCATACTCATATTGAAAGATGGTCTAAACCAAGGGATTAAGATAAAGGTGAAGGAATATACATATAGCATGGTATGTTCATAAGAATAGACATAGCAGGATAAATAATTATTCTTCCCAATTTTTTTTGTTAGTTCAATTAGCACACCTCTTATTTGTTAAAGCAATATTAGACTTTATCTATACCAAAAAATTGATGATTTTCTTCTTAATAGGTCTTTCTATATTTATATTAAATGCACCCTAATCATCAATATTGCCAATTCAGCAAACTATTTAACGTCTTAATAACAGGTTTTTAATAATTTTCTTGAAATTCCAGTTACCTGGTGCTGTAGTAGTAACAATACAGATTTCAATTCAGGCTATCATATAATAGGTAGTATGCCAGTTCCACCATATAACACTATAAAATATTGCAATATATTACACTAGAAAGGCCAAACCTATGGCCTAGGTCAAGGAAATTCTGGTCGGGAATTACTAAGATCTGATCTATAAGTGAACCATTTTGCAGTAAATACTATTGTACGCACTTATCATTTTTGGCATTAATTATTTGGAGGACTAGAAAAAATGTCATGTTTTATAATTATGTTCATTTAGCTGTAGATTAAAGGTATTTTATATTTAATAGAGAAAATAAAAAATCCGGATAAAAGGAAATATTTATTGCCGAATAGTGTATAAGGCCAATAATGTCCCATGTCCCATATGATATAGGCATTAGGCATATGCCTTCCAGTAAGCATTAAATGATAATGTAGAGGTCTTTCGAGCTAATGAATGTGTCTTACGTAGTAAGTCAACGGGGGAAGAAGACACCTAGTTAAGTATTTATCAAAATACATTTTATATCTTAGTATCAATAGAGCTATTTCACATTAGAGAGAATCAAGGCTTACTACCATTTAAAAGAGATTCACTCGTCCAACCACCCGTGTATGTTATATTCTAATTACAATCTACGTTAAAAGTTTTCATACAGTTTTGAATGCTTTAGATATGATTTTTTTGTCCCTACGTTGTTCATACCATATTCTATATAGTTGATACTGCCGAACAACTAATCGAATCAACAGTTGCCACGTCGCCATACGTTCTTTTTCTCTTAGAAAGGATGGAATTGACACCTTTGCTAATATGGGGCTAAGGGTTACCCCAATCGGAGTACCCATTGGCTACCTAAATACGGATGCATATTCCCCATTAGAAATGAATAATTATTATTTTACTGTTTATGCTGTGCAATGCAAGGTTAAGTATTATAAATCAAAATGGTTGATAATATGTTCCAATTTCGATTGGTCTTGTATTAGTTAACTCATTTAACATGGATCCAGTAAAATAACATGTCTTTTCCTTTATTACATAAATATATAGTATATAGTTTTCATATCATTATACGGAATAATAATTATATAGTAAGAAACTACAATAGGTTTATTCTAGAGGATAATTACTCAGTTAATTTTGTGCTTGCCAAAATAAATAAATAAAATAATGAACACAATGCAGGTCTATGTGTTCGAGTACGATCGACCGAGTAATTGGCCGAATGATTTTGCAATCACATTCCATTTGGTAATTGGCGAATCGTAAATTAAGCTTACATCATCGTAACACAATTTAACTATTAGTGATTTGTTTCGTTCCATTATTTCCAGTATTTTCACAACTAGTTATGATCTTGACCATCTGTCCATTGTATCATGTCTAAGACCTGTGAAGCCTTTTATTGCTGCGTGATTCAGCGATCGAATTGATGCAGAGCGTTGAAAGTGCTATAGTAAAGTGATCTGATTGACAATTCCATGGTTGTCAGCTCCCTCCTTGCGTGATTTGAGTAGCTTTTTAGAGCCAGGCTTCATTTATGATTGAGAATGTCAAGTAATACACTGGTTTAAAACAATATATAGCTGAAAAACTACAAAAAGAATAAGTTGAAACACAGGAGCCAAGGGATATCACGTACGGTTTAGGATGCTATTTTCTGCTAATCTGAACACATTATCAGGTGTCCTCTTAGATATGGGGGATAGTAATAGTATGTACTTTTGTGGGTGCGTTCACCTGCTTTATCCGTTTCTTGGTTATTTGGTTAATAGAGCACAATAGGTAGGGTTCATAAGTAAAGTAAAATATAATGGTAGTTATTTTAATTTGTTCTGGAAACACCGCTAATTTTCTTATTTGGGCAAAGTTATTGGGCATTTGATTATAAACATAGATCAGAGACTGGTCCATGCAGATTATGTTTCCAATACATCGCTACAATAGAGGCTTTCCACTGGCTTATTTCACGATGAATTATTAATTATAAAAAATGATTTCCCAATCAATTACGCCAAAATATTATTGGCGTAAATATAAGTGCACGATCATATATAATTATCAATCAGGAATAGGATAGGTGAATCTGGCGCGTATACATATACTTAAGCATATACATACATACCTAAACCATAGGTAACCTATTCAAATACAAACCTATACAAACATAAAACCAATATATTATGTTATATGTGGTGAGACTTATGTAATATAAAGCAGAGGTTACATAAGTAGAGGAAAGGAGGAAATGTCAACGGAAAAAGACCAAAAATACCGAAACATAGGAAGGACTGATACAAAACATAGCAAAATGGAGGGAATGTGTTCAGCCGCCCCACCCACAGTTAACATGGCCTTTCCTCCTTCTAGCCTGCTGGCACAGACTTCGTTACTCAGTCACACTTTAATCTTGTTACTAGGTATCCTAATAGGTCTGTTTGGACCTGCATTATATCAGAGTTACGGTACATCTTCACCTATTTATCGACACAAAAATTTAAACAATATGGCCCAAGCTGACTACTACGTGGTAGAACAGGATGGAAAGCCAGTGTCTTCCTACCAGTAGGTCTTACGTTGCTAGGGAGTGGAAGAGTTATGTTTTTGTAGGACTTTATAAGGGTTTATTTAGGAGGGTGGCGATATTGTTGTTGTTTTCTGACTATACATTTATATATCTATACATCCTTATTATTATTATTATTATTATTATTCCTACTACTATTGTTGTTGCTATTATAATATGTACATGTTAATGATAATAATTTATTCTTTTTCACCTACCCCCCTCTCCATTCTCCCCATGTGTTTTTTCTAAGATTTCTCTTCCTTAGAAAAGAAGTTTACCCATGTTTTAAATATAAACAGTAGATTAATGCTATAATCTTAGTAATATATCAAATAGTTCTTGTAGGTTAGCGGGAAATAATAGGTCTAGAATAATTAATTATAATTATATATAGCTGGTTTTATTGGTGTATATGTGTTTAAGATAAATGTTAAAAGAAGATGACTTTTTATGTAACCTATGCAGTATATGAGAAGGGAGGTTGGTTGCAGGTGCATGCAATAGTGTAAACTAGTATGTACATTGAGGTATATATATATATATAGTCATGTTATGGTAAGCGTATATTTCTTTTTTTGCATATCTATATGTACATACCCATGCATGTGTAGGTGTGAGTGTATACGAATGACCTTGGATTAATAGTTGGTTACGTGGACATTCACCACATACACGCACATATACATATGCATAATTTATATGGCTTTTTGTTTGATATACTATTAATATTACACAAGTACACGTTTGTTCATACATAAAAAAAGCGGATATAAATATGATCTTATGCCCGTAGTTATTTGTTTATACACTACATAGTTATGTTAGCATGTCTTTTTTTGCTTGTGCTGTACTAATTCACCTTACCACTTAAATTGCTTTATTAAAATTAAAAAACTTTTATTAATATTAATATTATACGTCTGGACTCTACTGTACTTTATATCATGCTATCCCTCTATCCTCATTCGGTCATTCACACCAATAGATGCATATTATATTGGAAATTTCCCCATTCATTGTGATATTCAAGATATTTATATGTATTACTTATAAGGAGGTAGAAGTGGCAGGATGTATGATAAAAACTATACAAACTAGGTGTCCTTATTATTACATCTTCATTATCACTACTTAGTAGACAGTAACCTAGAGTATCCCGTTGGTATCATAGTTTATAGATATATATATATATATATATATATATGTTACATTTATTCATTTTATTTATATTATATTATATTATATTATACTATATTTTATTGCCCTATACTATATTATATTATAGTATATGGTATCATATTATACTATAATATACTATACTATATTATATTATGAGCAACACAATTTATTTGTTTTTCTCTCTCCTTATATGTAGATCTGATTATCCTTCTATATCTACATCTATCTTATACATTTTTTTAACAACATATTTCACACAAATATCTTTCAATGTGTATCTCATTTCTATTATTTTCTTACAATATAACATGCTTTTCCTTTTCCTTCCTTAGAGTGGATGATATTAAATTACGATATAATTTTGACGCAAAAGCAATGCTGTCAGGCGGACGGGTAGAATCCATGAGGTAAGAATAGCATAGAATATTTTATATATTTTTAACCCAGATTATATCCAATGAAACCATGCATTTAATAACTGTGTTAACCTCATTTGCATTATTATAAGTCCATTGTTTGATTGGTAGAAATCATGCAAAAGATGTATTGTGATAGGAGAGATGTCATTGAATAAGAAGGATAATAATTTAATTGGGGAGTCTAGATTACTAGGATTTAAAATTATAAATATCTTTATCCTTATTACTGATAGGTTTTAACACAACTTTATAGTATTGGGTCTACCCAATTATATGCTTATAAGAGTTATGGTTGTATAGTATCATTGGTTTTGAAGATTGCTAATTGGTTGTCACAGTGTGTTTTGAATAGAACTTGATTAAATGAAATGTACCAACTATATAGAATTATCGTATATAAGAAATAGGAATGCAAATCATCATCTAATTTTAAAAATTAACAATTAGAAATTATTAAGTAATTTGGTGCATTTTTCTTTTAATACTTAGGGATTAGTACCTTTTATTGGTTGTTGGAACTAACTAGAGTTAATTATTTTTGAACTTGTTATAGAATGATGATATTTTTCTTTTTATTTTTCTTTTAAAATTGAAAATTATTTATTGTAGTAAGGATGTCTTTATAAGAAGGTTATACGTAGAGCAGTATACATACATGTATTTTATTTATTTTGCATTGTACTTGACAAGGCGTGGGTATGTGGATATAGCATCATTGACAACTGGCTTGATCGTTCTTGTTCTAGTGGCTTACTGTTACTATTACGAGTGTTTGGTGACCAGTACAATAATATATCATTAATGCTTACAGTAATGTGATAATGGATATATAGATATGTATGTGCTTGTGTATATGTATATGATATTTGTGCCTCTTGCATATAGAGCTTGACATACAGCCAAGTACTATTCCATCATATAAATTGTAATGTTATTATTCTCTTCTCCATCTAGATTTGGGGTGGATGCCGAGACAAAAGAAGAACTGAAATGGCAACTAAAACACAAACGAACCAAATTTATGTTGGAAATACGAAAGATTATGATGAATAGTTTGGGTTTTAAACATTTTGATCTTCAGGCCATATTAAATAATCCTAGGTTATTTATGCTTAGTCCAGCCCAGTGGAAGCGATTTATATTGGGTGACCTGTATGTATTTCCTTGGTAAATCGTGTTAGGAGAGAGGGAGAGAGAGAGAGAGAGGGTGAGGGTGAAAGAAGATATTTTTCTTTTTCTTTTTGATATTATATCTTGCTCGACTTGGATTATAGCTGTGATCGCCTCTGTAGTTACGATTCTTTTGATTATAATAGATTGCACCCTATCCTTTCATATCAAATCACTTCCCTTACATACACATACTTGCACTGTGGCTGTCTATCATCTATTCTATCTATCTAATTATCTAATTGCATTTTTTACAATTATAATCACGTACACTACTATTACTAGCACAGGCATACATGTACACACATATCATACATAGCATATATATATATATATATACGCACACATATCATACATATATACTCTTCTGCGGTCTTTCTCTTTACGTATTCCTTACTATTACTATTTCTTGTATCATCATATCCCTTTTGTTATACCCTTTCTATAGCCCAACAATGGAAATATTATATGTACTCGCCTAGTTATAGTTATATTCATTAGGTAATATAATATATAATATGTAATAGGTAATATGTAATAGATTATATATATTATGTCATAGGTAATACGTCATACATAATACATAACATATAGCATATCATATTAGGTAAGATACATCCCTCTCTCCCTCCTCCCCATGTCTTACTACTGTAACCCAATCAGAGACGAGGAGCCTAATGGGCCCCCCTTTATACACGGGCTAGACATTGGTGCAGGTAATGGCTTCATTACCAAGGCAGTCCAACCCCTCTTCTCCCTCCCTATGATTACAACTGACGTATCTAATTGGATAGCTATGAGGCAGAGGCTGAATGGATTCCGTACATTGGTTACAGAGAATCTCACAGTAGATCTGTTAACCTCTAAGGGGTATCCCGCTACTTATGACCTGGTGATGGCGTTGAATGTACTGGACTCCTGCCCTGACCCCTCTGCCTTGTTGACCACCATGGTTGACTTACTAGCCCCTAACGGTAGGCCTTGGTTCTCCCTTCTCTCTCTCTTCTGCCCTCTCCCCTTTCTTTCTCTCATCACCACCACTTTCCCCCCCCAATCATATATTCCCCATAGCTGATGGGACTATTTATCTAATAACAGTGTTCTTTTCTGTATCTCTTTTTTTCTCCCTCTCTATCTAATTCTAGTTATCCTACGTACTATAACACTATGTATGTATTCCTTTACGTATTACCAATTAATTTTTGATAATTTTAATGCTATATTTTTCTTTTTAATATTAACTCTATCTGTCCACTATTCAGCCTTATTACCTTTTCCATTGTCTTTGAATGTTTTAATATATATGCAGTACCATCTAGCCCCATCGCTAGTATGTACATCGGTATTGGAAGTACTAGATTGAATCTAAATACCCAGTGTTATCATTGTTATTAAATGCATAGCTAATGGTATAGCATGTATATCTATATATGGTTTTTAGTATGGTCTTATCTAGCTATATTATTGGATAATATGACCCACTAGGTAGGGTGTCAACCTAGACAATTGTTGGTTCTTACTAATTTTTTAATAATATTTTCACCAATCCAAACAATATTTTAATTATAGAAACCTCACCAAATATTCCATTATTTAATTAGGTACATAGCCAGGATAGGATATGAAAGTATCAAATAAATAGGGTTTTATATATAGATTATAGTGTGACTAAGTTAGATAAAGCAAGATGAATGCGGGAAAGTTTTTAGTTATTATACTATATACACTACTTGAACAGTTTTTAAATGACATATTTTATTGGTCTTATTTTCCCTTAAGCATCTATTTATGGATTTTGGTTTGGAACCATGTTGATTATATTAATATTAAACATAGCATAGAATGCCTATTTGATATATTTTATGAGGAAGGGAAGTATATGTAAATTGTACAAGTTGAATACACTAATCATATGAAGTTGTTATATTTTACACAGGCTATCTGGTGGTATCTTTCCCTCTCCCGTACCATGCATATGTAGGGAAAGGGTTCAATCTGAGTGGTCATACATGGGAGGAGGCGGCCGATAAAACAGTGCAACTATTAGAGAAACATGGTCTGAAAGTACTCAGGATGACCAGAGCACCATATCTATGTACAGGAACATATCTTTATCCTCTCTTTGCTTTGGATGCAGGTGTTTTTCTTGCCCAGAAATCCAACTTACCAATGGTGAAAGAGGGAATGAAGGAGAAAAAGGAGAAAATTCAGTGAGATTCAAGTATAGATTAGGTTTGCGGTCAGACCCTGTAATATGTATTTGTATATATGCTAGTATCTGTTGAATATTAATTAAGGATTAGCTGGTCGTGCTTTATGTATGGTTGTATTATTGTAATTACTATATTATATTGTACTATTACTATATCATACTATATATTTATGCAGTGTTGTTTATACATTAATAAAATTTGGTTGCTTCAAAAAAAAAAAAAACTATATGTATATTAAGTGTAGATGTACAGATATGCAGTCTGTGTATCTGCTAAAAAGAGCATATTCCCTTCTCGCTATACGTATATATGTTCACTTGCCTATAATTATTTACCCAAGTTAATTAACTTAATTGCTGACTTTGGTATGTATAATTGCCTTAATTAATGACCTTAGTATATATAGTTACTTTAATTAGTAACCTTAGTATATATAATTGTCCGCTATTGTTTATAAGCTCTTTTAAATAACTCCACCTCTCTACTCAGAGAGAGTAATAATCCTAACTACTTTCAACAAGCAAATCTAGAATTGGAAGAGAAACAAAACCCTTTAGCTCATGTCCCATGCCAGTAGGTCTATTTATACTTTATCTACATAAACAGCGCAAACACGTAAGCCACTAAAGTTAGATTGAAGGCACATAGTCAAATAAGTACAAGCGAGATACTATAGGAATCCAACCAATTAAGCAGTCTTCCCTGTAAGATAAACCCAATACATGACAGTACCTCTGAAACTAACATTACTTAAAAATATGAACTGTTTCAACTAAAACACATATTATTACCCAAATACCCAACACATAAGCATATAATTTTACACTAAAGCTGTACTTGACCATCAACACTGTGTCATGAGGAATAGTCAGTCAGTCTATTCAGTTTGATGACATTGTTCGATGCCATGCTAGTCAACAACTTAGTACAAAAGTTTACAACATTGAAAGCAGTGTTTGCATAGTCCAGGATCACCTCACTGCTGCCGATCTTTTCTTTAGTGAAGCACTGTCTCAAATTAATGTGCTTTGTCTATGCCCCAAGTGTAATAGCTTCCATTATTATGATAGAACTTTTATTGTCACTGAGGATGTGGATTGAGAACTGGTTGTCCACGCCAAGTTCTTCAAGGTTTATGAGCCAGATTACTTAAGCGCTGTGTCCACCAATGTGATGAATTCTGCCTTGATTGAGCTCATACCAAGCAGTGAGTACATGTGGGACTGCCACTATATGGGGGCCATTGATTGCGTACACCCTGACATTGGCCTGCTTGATCATGTAAGTTTCATTCTAACTGTCCAGATATTGGCCATACTACATGTGCATGTTGTTACAAGATCGCTAGCCATAGATGAATAAGTAGATATGATCGAAACCCAGATTCTGATAT
>NAOQ01000575.1:0-44884 GCA_002751075.1 Ichthyophonus hoferi
GGTATATACAGTGCATTAAGGTATATACAGGATATTATAGGGTATATACACGGTATTTTACGAACCTCTTACTATGAATTCACATGATAGACCTGTTTACTGACCATAGCGCTGCCTCTCTCTAGAGATGAAGAGATAGAGCCAGCTCATAGATGGTTAGAAGCCGTTACTCGGGCCACCATGCAGACCTACCTGACTCATATCATGGCCATCCCTGCCCTGTCTGCGTATGGTGCTAACCAACTAGCTAAAGATATAGGTACCTCCCTTACCTACGCCCTATTGACTAGTGGCTGGTTGAGAGGGTATTGTTCAGCTTCACAGTCGATCAATGTATCTTAAGGATAGTTTAAAGGCAGAGTCTTATAGTAATAGGGTAGGAGGTGAAGGAAAAGGGAGGTGTAGTGACCAGGGGTCTAGAAACATTAACCATGTACCCTATAGCTTGTACTCTATCCTATACTCTGTACCCTACAGTGTATCCTCTATCCTATCCTATACTATGTATATCTAGTATATAGTGTATACTCTGTCCTATCCTATACTATGTATATCTATGTATATAGAGTATACCTTATCCTATCCTATCTTTCTCTCCTACTAATGGGAGGGGGCTGTCAGAATACCTATGTAATGTACTCAATGTGCTGGATGTGGAGCCCAGTGCGGATCTCTCCCACATGCTAATGCTAGCCAAGGCGACACCAGGCGAGTAGGTGGCCCTCTCCTGCTCTAGTACTAGTCACCGATATAGGGGTTATATATATAGGTCATGCCATACCTGCACGCTCTCGCGCCTTCCTCGTAATGACCCAATTACATTATCGCGATATACTTAAAAAGGAACAGATACGTGTTGCACTTCTTTCTACCTATATCTAGGGTATATGTATAGCTAACAATCACACTAACCAAGGGGTATGGCCCAATATGATCCAATCTACACAAAGAGAATATGAACTATATGCTCCAATCACTATCCTTTAAAGATTGGACACACCAATCATACGTAACAATACCGCGTGATCGACACATCCTAATTAAGGCCATGAAGGCCATATAACCAACCAATCACTGATCACTATTTGTCACAGGATCAAGCAACTACCAATGGGGACTGCCGGTGGTAGTCTAAGCCGCATGACAGAGAGAATAGGGGCCATCCGTCAGGAGTAGACTTTATTATTATATAAACTGTACATATAATGTTACACTAAGATTGACATGCTGGTTTTATCTCCCTCGCTACGTTGTCTCCCTCCTTTCTCCCTTCCTAATATTTCACCTATTATTTATTTTACAAAGTATTCCCTCGCCGTCACGCACTTCGGGTTAGTACACAGCGGACAGCCAATAGTATATTGCTTGCTACATTTCTGGCCACTGGCAAGATGATCTGCAGCCAATCAATAGTCAGAATACATAGGGGTGTATATACTGGAAGTTGTTTCTATTGGCTAATCTATATGACAAACTGATAGTGGCAAGAGAAACCTGCTATGTAATCAAACCAATCATATGTCATGAGGGTTTTCCCTCCCTCTTCCTCTTTCTACATCATGCCAACCTACCTGCTACAATGTTAGCTAAGGCCGCAATGAACTTAGGATTGTTATTCATGGACTCGATTCGCTTTAACCCTGTGACACCCCACTACCATAAACGGAATTAGCATCCATGTTTGATTGGGCCTAATCGACACGGGAAGGAGCACACAAACCTACAATATAGGTTACATAGTTCAATCTTATAGGTTGCCGTTATACCCTTAGTATGTGCTTTCTGCGATCCTATTGGTTGAACACAAGCTAAATGAACGCCAAGCCACCCACTAATATAATGGCCACTGAACAATGAGGCCTTGCTACTGTAATCAATCAATCTATTTATATAATGAAGGACCAATCAAAAATGCTTTTCAACTTTACTAACATAATTAGCTTAAATAAATATTCATTCATATGCCTAGAGTATTTATAGTGTGGTACATCCACCTGTATGACCAAGTGCCGATGGGGTGCCCTGCCTTTAGCAATGACTAAGAGAAAGGGGGAGAGGGAGAGAGCAGGGGCATACATTTTTCTTAGCGCGAGGGCCGTAATCGAGGTCTAGTTCATACAAGGTCTCTATATGATCGGAGGTGAAGGCTACAGGCACCAGAACGATATTCTTCAAGCCTAGGAAACATCCGGTTAGAGCAGGCTGTACTGTGCCTATGTCTTACTGCTTCCCCTGTGTGTGTATGGTAATGCCAGCAATAGAAAGTTGTAGTGGTCAACATGTGTCATAAGGCTTGGGATAAAACAGACTGTACCTTGTGCGCCATAGGCCTTTAGGGTTGCATCAGTCTGTGGGGCCAGCCATTGACGAGGCCCTACCTTGGACTATATACCAAGAATGATCAGTAGCCCATTCAATACCTATTTCGTTATCATATACACCTCCCCTAATATGGCTAATATAGATCTGTCCCTACTATCTGCCAGTACAGCATGCAAATCACCCCACTATCATTAATAACAGTAGCCTTTCACCCACTGCCTCCCTCTCTTCCTCCCCCATCCTATCATATCATTCTCTATCTACCTCCTCTTTTCCCCAAAATATCCATGGCCAATCACAAAAGGCATTAGTCTGAAAGGCGAAATGTGATAGGCTCAGAGAGTATGTTAGGGGCACTGCATCAATACAGACCTGCCATACTAGCTTATAAGGATTACTGTAATGAAGTTTTTCCATGACATGTTGCACGGTGGTCCCTACCTCCTGCGTCCCATGGGCGCTGTTAGTAACCCAGGCCCCTCACTGACCCTTCCCCATGCCCATGGTGTATGTAATATGTACCTCAGGATACGAGTCGCCTCGGCTCACTATGTTAAGGGGCAGGGAGTGGGCGGTAAAGAGAATCAGGGCCTTGTCCCTCTCCTCCGCGGGGTACTCTTCCAGTGTTTTCTTAATGTTGTTTGCAAAGGCCTAACAATGGTCCAATGCTCAGTCAGGATTGTACGTTATTATCCTCTATGCAAATATATATGTAACCCCCCTTCTACCTTATACCAATCATTTATCTTTATATCAATTGTTACATGATATCTGTCCATATACAGCCTTCCCTCAGGGATAATGTCTCTTCTACACTAATCACTACACACACACTGCTGGTTTTCAAGTTTTCAGACAGTAGCCATTGATGGAATGTACCTCGACTAGACCCTGATTGGTAGCCCAGCGATCAATAATGGACCAATGAAAGGTGTCAGCCATACCCAGGTTCACTAGCTGTCGTTGTAATTCAATGAGGCTGCTCCCTGGTAGGGCATAAGAGTCAGCCTAGCCCATCCCTCGTGCAGTGACTATAGCTATGCATCTCCATCGCTCTTAGGATGTAACGACTTTTTATGGGAGAATCACCTCCTGAACCACAGGCATTCATTCCTCCATCTTTTATTGTTTTTAACGAGTTATTATTACTTGTTATTCATCAGTCTCGTCTCCTACCTACCTGTGGTAGTGCAGGAATGTTGCGGGTATTGTGTGAAGGCTACCGCCCGCTGGACACCATCCTATTGGTTGAACCCACAGTCAACGCTGATGCTTGTATGTGATTGTGTCATACACATCAGGTGTACAACTCCTTATCCAAAGTATCTGGTATATAATATATATATATACCACTCAAGGGATATAGGGTATACAACACACCACATATGCACAAACAATAACGAATAGCCATGTACATACACAGATTAATATACGGATTGAAGGGTATTAAGTTCAATATATATAAAAATAATACGTCTATATATACATACAGATACCAGTGCCCACCTCCTTCATCCTCTTCAAAGTCTCTCCAGTTAGAGGATTGGCATAGCGAAAGGCCGTGTATGGTTTATGAGGAGCTGCATCCACGCCCACCAATCAGCCATGACCCTTAATAACCGTATATCGTATATATCTAGTATGACTACAAGGCCTATGGTATCTGGTAACCTGTCCCCCTATCCACATCTATATACTCCTATGGTTGGTTTATACATACCTGTGGCAGGTGATATTTTATCTAATATTTGACACATTCCTTTGCCCTGTAATTCTGTCCAATAGCGAATGGGAGAGCCTCCTCCAATCATAGCATACTGCTGACGAACCATAGGTGTCCGTCTGTAATATTACCACCCTCAATAATAGGCTAGATAGTATGCCAGTACCTACAATAACTGGTTGAGTATACTGGGGTATATGGGGATTTATAACTCAAAATGCATATCAAAGTTTAACATACTCATATAAAAGCCACACCCCTCAAACTATTATATTATTTCTATTAACAGTCATCCTTTTACACCTATTACTACAATAATTAATCACCAACATTAATGACAGTAATAATGCCTTCTATAGCTCCAGCTCTATGAGGTAGAGGTTGCGAACCTCCCTTCTAGTGTGCTATAGATTGCATGTCGCAAACCAGTCCTTTGTCTACTCCTTCTCCCATACGGCAAACAACCAGTATAACATATTCATGTATAATCTCTCATTCATACAAAACCCAACCACAATAAACAAGCTTAATTACTTACCCATCACAAAAAGTGAGATATAGCTTTGGATACTAAATATAGAAAACCTTTCCTTGCCATCAGAATTCCAGACACTAATATTATAAAAACATATACCAAACATTACTAATAGGAAACAAAAACAGTGGGAAAGGGACACGTACATACAAAAAATATATAAAAGTAGGGCCCCTTTGAGGATGGCAAGAGAGAAATACAGTTGAAAAAAGGAATATAAAGAGGAGGGATAGGAGTAGCAGATGGAGGTGGCCTACCTCCAGGTTATAAACTTGCTCAATTGACTCTGCCAAGGCAAGGGAATGAGATCACCGTCAGAAAAGAGGTTGAGCAAAAAGCCTTCCACCTCCTCCTGGGTGGCAGGACCACCCATGTTCAGCATTACCACAGCCGTGGGTGGCTTTCTGTAAGAAAATATTGGGTCAGGTAGGACAAGGACCCTCCTGGTCTCTTTCTTTGTACTCTACTACCTCATGTTCTCCCTCCTTTTTATCTAAGCTGCTTCTTAAATACTCTAGCATTTGCTCAGTTACTAACCACTACTTAACCAGAGGGTGATCTTACTGTGCTTTTATTGTATATTTCCTGCATAGTGTCTTCAAGGTAGTGAGGGCAGGCAGGGCCTCTGAAGGGATGAAGTGGGGGAATAGAAGTTGAGACGATCAGTTTGTATTATAAGTATACCAGTGCATATATATATATATATATATAAGATAGGCGCTAACCCCTTACGACTGTTGCCTGCAAGAGTGGCAGCAGTGACAGTTTCATATTATGTAGCAACCCTATCCTACCGATAGGTTACGATTGTGATGTAGAGAATGTAGGAGCGATTAACAAATAACGAATACTCAATAGTGTAATCCATGCTCAATTAAGTGACTTCATAATATTTCATGCAGTGATTGGCTTACAAAGTGACGTGGGAATTGGGTGGGACATTGGTATTTGGATAAAATGCCAATACTTATCAATGATTGGCTAAGAGCGTGATGGAACTCTGTTAAACCACATATAGTAATTTTGATCTCGCCATGGTTCGGCCTTCTTTCCCCCAATAATATAGTTTGTATATCAGGATACATTATTCAGTCGTTAATTATATTGGCTAATAATCTGGCTATGCTTGATCGTAAGATGAGCAGCCCCAGTAGTTATAAATATTAACACTATAGATCTTAAATAGTTGATATAGAGAGAAAGATCTGTAGGTACTTATTAGCTAATCGCCTCTAAACTATTCTGCATTATGATTGTATGGGGGGAAATGTTGCCCTTGATTTAGCTGTTTCATACACTAAACCATTATATACCTTGAAGGATAAAGTGTTTTAAAAATGAACATTATTATATATAATAGATTTTTAAAAAATTTGCATAGTTTTACACTATTTTAAAATTGCCAAGATAGTCTAGTTTTGGTCTGATAGTCTGGTTGAAAAAGAGGGATTGTCCAGTGTAGTTACTCTAGATGAAAATGAGTTAAGAATCAACACTATATTCACTTGTTCCACAAGGTGACCAAGCTTTGACCAAATAAAACTACTTAAGAATTACTGTTTGCAATGAAATTTATTATTTTTCCACTCGGTGAGATCTTTCTCTCCTCTGTGAAGAATATTCGGCTTTACTCCAGGATTGAAGCATCTTGCTTTCTACGTTGACCTCAAAATACATCCCTATAAAGTCTCTGCAAGCTCGTCTTAGGTCTGATAAACCTAGATATTTTATTTAAGTAACTTATGATAATTAGCTAATAAAGTGGTACAAATAGGGTGTGCCAAAACTGATTGGAGTAATTTCATTGGTTGTTGACTCAGATGGTAGTAACTACAGCTATAACCTCATAGGATAGTAAAATATATTATTTCACTGGTCCAATCATTAGATAGCAGTTGTCATGTTATAAAAATGAGGCAATTAATCGGTCGACCGCTTATCCGTAGTAAAGTGGACGAATCGGATTCAGAGATAAGAGTAATTGGCTGGTCTACGTAGTCATAGAGATACGGCATCCTTTTGAATATTAATAATAAAATGAGCCACCGCGCTGTGCTGCTGCACATCTTCTTTCCTGCAAGTCATAAGTAAGGTATGACAAAGGAATCACACATTATAGGTATAAAGGTATACACAGAAATGTCAATGTCCTGTACAGTAGGACTAATACAAACGTTAATATAGTATGACATACAGGATAATAGTATAGCTTCAAGGCCTAGCCCTATCTATACCCTAATAAAAATCACCACTCACAACACCACCTAAACCTAAAGGTCTATCAAAGGAAGTCATGCATATCTATCTATTCAAACTCGGTCTACAATCTAGACAGATATTTTCATGCTAGTGCCACACGGTTCAAGTTGTATTAGAAATTAAATTTTAAAACGGAAAAACCTCATAGACAACCCACCAATGGGCAAATCAGCCAAGACTTTTATATAATATTAACTATTAAGTTTCACCGTCCCCTCCGCAATTACGCTATATTATAGCCTGGCCAGAGCGTGGACCAGTAATAAATCACCATTTGGCGGACCAAAGCATAATCATTCGTGTAGAGTGGACCCAAATACCAACTACAATCTTGTTCGACTATGCTATCACAGTATTGTATACTATAGAACTAAATTATAAGGCCATAATGATTATGAAAAACAAAAGATAAAATTGAAGTCTACGGCATAATGCAAATAATTATTCTCCACTTGTTTAAATCTTAAACCGTAATTAACTTGAAATTGACATGTAAAAACTACCAGTTCACTCTTGGGAAGGATGTATGATGGATCACTGGTGAGAGAGGAATAAGATATGGGCATATACGGCTGTCAATATATATGATGGGGGGAGGCCTGGGTACCTAGTGCGTGTTATATGGCACACAGATACAAGTGTACATTGCATGTTGATGTGTTCACTCTAAAAATTCCGAAAGATGTCGTCATAAGGGTCCTTAAACCCGTCTCCCATCCACACCACTGGCTCTTCATCGTACCGATCGAAGTTGGAGTAATCACCTGGCCCTGCTGTCTTGGGCACATAGGGAGAGGGAATCTTCTTGGCATGCATGGCCTCCCAGCACATCCCCTGGTAGGGCCCCAGTGCTGTTATAAGCCTACCGCAAAGATCTTATCTAATCTAACCGTGTGGGATGGGTCTCTTGGGATGATTGCATGTATGCATAGAGTATAGAGTAGCCAGAAATTAAGGATACAAATGGCAAAAGCCAAAGGAAAATGCATTATATGATGTAGAAAGAATAACGGTCAAAATGAAAAAACGACACTTAAACACTACTAGCAGCAAGTATGATTACCCTGCCTAATCTACACTAGCCCACCCTTAAGGCCCCATCCTGTACAACTGCTTACCCTAAAGTAGGGGTGGGACTTCACGTCTTGCGATCCCCTCTTCATATTACCCAATCGTTTGGTCAGGTCGCTAGTAAGCAGCTGTGCTATGATGTTACGCTGTATGATTCATTGGCGGGTGAATCTATTGACCAATCATATTCTACTCATTTTTCTATTCGCTTTCAGACGTCACCCCACAAGCAATCAATTAACCAATAAAACACCTTCATCATAACTTGACCAATAAAAATACCAGAATCACCCCATCCCTCCCTATCAGAAACCCCTCTACTCTGTAATTTCTCCCTTCTCCTCTCTTACCTACATGTAACCACTTATCCCTAGACATATTACCGTCCAATTAAACCTTCCTTTATAAATCAACCAGCCAACCAAGTGAAACCAGTGCCTACCTCATCAGGCTTAAAGTGGGGAGGGAAGGCCAGGCGGCCCTCCACAATCTTCTTACACATCTCCATTTGACTCTGATCGTAGAAAGGAGCGTGCCCACACCTCATTTCATACAGCAACACCCCTAACCATCAGGAACCAAGGACATGTTAGCAACCAGGGTAGTAGAATATGACAAACTAAGAGAAAAAGTGGGGAAAAGAGAGATAGAGAGAAAAGAAACACGAGTTAAGCAAGTACAACAGTAATCAAATGGGGGATAGAGGGAAGAGGTGGGTAGGAGACCAGGGGAGGTAGAGGGAGTAGGAGACTATCTCTATATGCAATTACTCAATACTATCAGATTAATCAATGTCTACAAATCAATCATTACCATATATACCCATCATCGACTACTCTATTCTAACCCTCCCGTAATAATGACGTAATGCAAGCCATAGCATACTTCCATACTAACACATAGCATACTATCATATAAGACATAGCATACTATCATATTAAGACATAGCATACTATTATATTAGGACATAGCAGACTACCATATTAAGACATGACCCCTGGCTATACGGCCTTGTGATTAAGACCCAATACTATGT
This sequence comes from Ichthyophonus hoferi, assembly GCA_002751075.1. Taxonomy (NCBI): domain Eukaryota; class Ichthyosporea; order Ichthyophonida; family Ichthyophonidae; genus Ichthyophonus; species Ichthyophonus hoferi. The sequence goes on from NAOQ01000575.1 coordinate 8,947, forward strand.
ACGTACCTAGAGCCCACCAGTCCACTGCATGGGCATAGCCCTTGCTCAGGATGATCTCGGGAGCGAGGTACTCAGGGGTGCCACACAGGGTCCAGGTACGGTCTGTCACCATCTTGGCAAAGCCAAAGTCCGTGATGCGCATATAGCCAATGGAATCAATAAGCAGGTTCTCAGGCTGCAAAGAACACCAATGATTAGACAGTATTTCAAGGCCGCCAATAGCCTAAGAGGTTTAGTATGTTAATGTCAGAATCCAACTATTATCTTAAATAGTCAATAGTTTATTCCGGGGATAATAAATTTGACAGTTAAAACATGTAGGTCTGTATACCCCTAAGGAAGGGATACACGTCTTCAATTAATCTAGGTGGTTGTAGGATAAGGTAGACCAACCGTAAGGTGAGATATAAATCGCTAGGCCTATTAGGAGTAAAGTGATAAAAATACCGGGCAGAACCTGGTGAGATGTAGGTGTGGTAGCTATGGCAACAGCAGGGTATGTGAGGCTGGAAAACACCATAAAAAGGATATAACTAAATGGGATGATTGCGGCATATAGGGGATTCACATAGAATGCCTTAACCTTAATAGTCACTGGTGGACTATCATTCTTCTAATCTACCCTGTTGGCCCCAAGTATTAAACACTACACCTTCCGATCTTAATAAAGCACGTGTCAACCAATCGGCACTCACCTTCAGATCTCGGTAAACAATATCAAGATTATGCTGTGAGTATTAGGGCAAGGTTAGGGGTATATAGTAGGGGCAGGGCTATTAACATCATTATTGCTATTATGACTTAACTGTTATTTCTATTAATACTTCTATTACTCTTTCACTCGTTCGTTTTGTTATTAATCGTACGCCTTATGGCTTATACATCGCACCTCATTGGACGACAAGACATCCATCTCTACCAATCAAAACCCACCTATTCCTCACCCTACACCAATCCCTACGCACCCTTTCTCTTTTCTAGCCCCGACAACATTCTCCACATCTCTTCCCCATACTTTCAACCAATCACCTACCAAGTATTCAAATGCCATGACAACCTGGGCCGCGAAGAAGCGAGTAATATCGTAAGAGAAATAATGATTACGATGTATATGAGTGAACATCTCTCCTCCATTAATATATTCCATTAGGAAGTAGATCGACCGGTTATCCTGCACCATATATAGGTCAGTACCCAGGGTAACCATTGGTTATTAAAGGTGGGCATGAAAGGGGTTATGGAACTACTAAACTATTATAATATTAGAGTATTGATATACTAATATACTATTGCAATACTATACTATAGTATTATATCACTACACCCTTACAGTGAGATATACAGAGATACACAATGTGATATATAGTGAGATATACCGTGTGATATACAGTGCGATATACAGTGAGATACACAATGTGATAAATTGTGAGATATACAGTGTGGTCTACAGTGAGATATACAGTGTGATAAATAATGAAAGAGTCCCAACAGCAGGCAGTGTACCTGGAAGTAGTCTATAAGATGTATGATAAAAGGGCAGCTAATACATGACAGGATGTTCTTCTCGTTGGCGGTATGTTCCACCTGTACCAATCACTGGTCAACATCATCAGACCACCAACCAAAGACATGCATCCAAACTCTTCAGGGCAACATGTTGTACCCACCTGCTTCAGTTTAATAATGACTTCCTTACGGATAATTTTCAAAGCTCGGTATTGGTCGTCTCTTTTATCTCTTACCAGCAAGACTCTCCCAAAAGAACCAGTGCCCAGTGTGCGCACCATCTCAAAGTCATTCAAGTTGTTGCGGACACTTCCCTGCATCACCCATCAGACATCTTCTCTATGCTCGGATATGTTATATGCTATATACACATATAGTTATATACTGCTCTAGACACCAAGGTATACATACATACACACCTTCATAATCCACAGCCACAGGCCTAGGCTTTCCCCCTCTACAAACATGTCTTAGTCGACTTACAGCTATACATATCCACATACCCCCTAACTTACCCCTCCATGAGCTCTAACGACCTGCAATCTCTCGTCGTAACATCTTCGTTGGTGTACCATAGTGGCACACTGACTGGGTTTACGATAAGACCATGTATTACCTTGACCTGAAAATCACCAATCAGCGAGGGTCGGGGGCATAAGTTCAAACCACTAGATCTACATACCAGGCAGAACAGAGCAATAATATCAAAGATCGTTGGAGTGCCAATAGCATTCAACTATCTCATACTTATCCCATAATATCATATAAAGTTCTAGCAGGAGGTGGTGTCTCATTGGCCATTTACCATCCTTGGTGTGGGCTATGTATGCTCCCTTTCCTTGGCTTATCTAGAGTTAAACGATTGCATTGGTGCAAAAAAAAAAACCATACTTAGAGGCAGCATTCCCCCTCCCACCCATATATAGATCCATATGCCCCCATATTATTGCCCTCCCTACCTTTAGATACTAGTAAGTCAGCTATTAAATTAGGTAGGTCTTTCCACCGGCTCTCATCTGCCTGTAGGATTGGTCCTAGAGTGTCCGTGACCAGGCGCCAATCAGCGAGGATATCTTCAAATGCATCGCTATGTGCCAATACCACATCCTGAACAGCATTACGTAAGTATGGGTGGTACTGTGGGCTGTATGATTAGCACTCGGAGGAAATAGCAGAAAAGGGGAGCGGAGGGGTACGTATGCTAATATTATATATGTATGTATATATATATATATATGCCTCTTTATATCTCTAGGTTTCAGGCCAACCAGAGAAAACAAATAGGAGATGTGCTAGAGAATATAGAGTAGACTAGAGGAAAAATAACTGATAACCATAGAAAACAACAAGACCCTACCGTCTTTGTCCCATATATCTTGGACTGTATCCTATACTTGTCTCGGCTAAGTGCACCTGCCCCCCCTATTAATACATGATATCTCCCTCCATATCGCCACCCTCTACAAACAGTCTATGTTATTAGTTCATTATAGTGTACAGGGGTATAGAGCAACATAATCGGCAGGGACGGAGCTGAGGGGATAAACGTGTAATGATTACAAATATACATAAAGGGGGTTGGTATCTAATATATTAGTCTACCATTCAAGGTAATAAATGAAATTACTGTGTAAGGAGAAGGAAGTGACCCGTTACAAACATAAGCTAACCATGTCTGTCAAGAATATAATGGTATAGTGGCCATGGGTGAGAGAAGGTCGGATATAATAGCTAACCACATGCGATGAGGAAGAAGACGTATAAATGGAAAAGGGGGAAAGAAAAAGAAAGAAAAAGAAAGGGAGGTACGACAATAACATGTTATGTAACTTAATATGGAGCCCGAGCATACCTTTAATACGGGACATAAACTGCCAATGTTCAGGGGTAGTTAGTCGAAAAAATCGAGTATCATAGACAATACCCTCTCTTTCGCATATCTAAAATAGATAAATAGAATTGGTTATTAGCATTATAGGGGTTAATAAGATAACTCTTCCCAAGAAAGAGGGGAGGATGTGGGAAGGGGAAAGTAAAGAAAGAGGGTAGGAGGGAAGAACAAGTGAGAAAGAAGGGACATAAATCATATGAAAAAGGTAGATAAGACGTAGAAGGTAAAAAATGTAAATGTAGGGCGAATAATACAGAGATATCCGTAAGGGTGGGTGTTGTGTATATATGAATTGCACATAATAAAATAAAATGTAGGTTTGATTATAGCGAGTCCTCCCATAGACTAAGAGAAATCATAGAACAGGGTAGCTAGAGTCACCCCAGACAGTCACTAACCACACATACTACTTAAATATACAAAGATTGTGTTCACGTATGTGTTTATATGTGTGTGCATATGTGTACATATGGGTGTGTATGGGATTACCCGATTGTGGAGGTGTAAAGATTTATATAAATGCGTGTGTAGGAGCGATGTTATGTGTATGGGTGCAGTGGCGGAAAGTACCTTTCTGATTTGTCCCTTAGGGTCCTCAGGTACAGGGTATGGCTTGCACAGCACCATATTTAGGTTTGTTTCACTTGTCACCTATACGGTTGACCTGCTAACCCGCAGGTTAGCCAGAGAGTGTATGTCCCACGACTGGAATAACAAACACGCCTATAACTCAGTGATGTACTGATACTGACTACTACCTACTCTGCAAGAGGCTATAAAAGATGGCACGTATGCTCTGGCCTTTATTAAACATGGGTAGCAAATACAAGAAACTTGAACTGACTAAATAAAAAAAATGGCATTCACACATATGATAGATATATCCTGCCCTACATATAAAAAGAGTACAGACAATTTAATATTATTAGAGTTGCCTGCCAACCGCAAAAATTGATATCATAATTGATAGATAGCCATTGTAATAATCTATGGCAATAATAGGGATTAATGCCGATTAGCACAAAATAGTAGCGATATATAACAATTATGTGCGATTCTAGGCGATAATTGGTTATTAATTGAAATTAATGATGATTAATTTAATCGTTGGAGTCTGTATCATAAATAGACCGTCGTGGCCTGTAACGTCATGAAAGCATGGATTTGACCCTCCCTTGGCCCTATAGGTAGCCAATAAAACTGGATCATAGCTTTATATAGTGTGATTTTAATTCCTATCAATAATAAGTCTGTATTATCTGATCAATAGATCGGCTGAGTCACACCACTAAATGCTAATCTATATTGTGAGTCGCCAAGCACGTACCAAACGATATTAATACTTTGTAATCTGGTTGGTCAGCTTCTCATTAAATCTCTCTCGAGAGCCTCTTACCTTCCATGGCTTTCTAAACACTACCTTTGGATACGATACTAAACAGGGTGAAAACCTATTGAAATATTTATTAATATGGCAATTTCCTGCAGGATGGTTATAGACTGCTAGGAGTAGTTTATGAGGCCAAAAGTATAATTACTTTTTTTTATCATGAAAAAATATAATATGAAAGATAAATACTTGTTACTGTGCTCTACAAAGTATTATAACTGTAACGAGTTGATAATGTTATTTCGTATCATCCTCTTCAGTTTTATAAAACTCCAAAAAAATAAAACCACTCTTGAACCATGCAATGCCAATAAGAATGCTCAATATTGCGTTATCAGATTTTATTCGGATAATTTACTTGACCATGTATGTTTTCTTCTTGTTTTTACCGGGAACCTAGCATTTTATGCGTTCCATAGTTCCTCAGGTTATCAATCTCTTCACCTAAAAAACAATCCTTAAATATTAGCTATTCTCTTTATAATTAGCTTTTTAAGATGAAAATTAAAATGAGCATGACCATCCATCTCCCAATCATATTTCAACTAACTTCAAGTTAACTACTACAACGAGCACTAGAACATTCTGATCTCACCAATACACAGCCTGTCTGATTTATTTGTTGCGTCTAGATTACCTTGACTAATTGCAAGCCCATGAATTAACTTTCAATCTAAACAATGATACCAATAGCTTACGAAACAATGCGTTTTATTTCATCTGGGTAAAACATTGGTATTATTAGCATGTTTATTGGTCGAAACCTCACACCATGATTCCTTATTGCTGTAATTCTCATATTTAAAGTTTATATTCGAGCTTATTTATGATCTTAGGTAGGGTTCATAAGAGTCGCCTCTTTTTCTCTCTTACTGAAAAATAATCATGTTCATAGTAGTGGTCAGTCTTTAAATGATCCTCACCAAGTGAAAGAAGCAAGAGAATCAATAGATAGATTGTTACTATTTGTTCCCTCGATCTAACGTTGAGAACGATATTACTGATTATATCGTAATTCTTTATACTATCATGTTTCCGTCCAGTAAATAAAAATATTTGTGTGATTTACATAATCATATATGGCAACATGAAGGAAGAGAGGAAACACAACTCAACCACCACCCACCTCTACCGTCTCATCCATGTTCGTCGGTCGCTATTAATGGGTTATGTTGAAAATAATAGGTAGGGACAGAAGCGTTCCTATGACCTATATTCGTTTAAAGAGAAAGAGTTAAAGTGCGTTTAAACGTATCTCTTTGTGTACACGGAGTACAGATATGATAAGATATGTTTTTATTATTCATCAAATTGCCAGGACTTTTCTTAGGCAGGGTGCCAATCAATGTGTTACCCTATCAAAACCTTAAACGTTTGGCCTGAAAGGACTTAATATATAGTTGCAAGACCTCTGCAATAGCCTTGTTCAATTTTGATTTATTATCTTGGATTTTTTAGACTGCATATATGCAATAATAATTGCTAATAATATTAAATGATAATTGCCATATAGAGAAATACGCAAGTTAATTAAATATTCCTGTTTCAACAGGTTATAATGGTAGGTGTGACATAATTTCTAGTATGTTCAGTAACAATCTCGTGGTCTTGGTAGCGAAACAGACATCTTTATTTTATGAATACTTATTATTTTAATTCAAGGTTAATTGTTTTTTAGTGCATAAGTTGATTTGATGTGGTTGAGGAGGTCTACCTTTATAAACAATCATAATTTCCTTTGATATTTTTTCTTTTTTTTAAGTACCGTGTATAGGCGACCCTTATAATTTAAACTACTTTGCTATTTTCTTTTTATTCTGTTGAAGTATTTCAGCTTTGAAAAGTGTTAGGCTGTATATATAGGTCACGATGTCTTGTACAACAACTACTTATTTTTCATGGGTGTATTTTTCATGGGTGTACCCAGGTATTTAGTAGCGTTTAGAATAGTTTCATTCGGTAATTGAAAGCTAGATATTAATTATTGGTAATTAGTTAATTACATATAGTCGCTAATTATATTTAATTAAGACAAAATGTTTCGTGCAGACTAGCACGTGAATTTATCGTGGTTATTTTAAAGTGTTGGTATTTGGCGTTTAATATCTCATGGTGATGCATAAGTTTATTCGACTATATCTTTGGGCATTATTGGGCGATGTTAGTGGTCCATTAGACAGATTACTTTATGCAAGAGTATACTTTTCACCACATCAACTGGTATTGACCTGAATCAACAACTATAACCAGCATTTACAGACTTAGTCTGGATCGTGACTGTTGTGTTGCATGAATAAAAAAATTTGTACAAAAGACTTCATTTCTTGGTTCATTTTATTAAGAGGTCTTTATGGTAGCAAGTAGGAGAGAGGTCTCTATCCCAACGATTAGCAGAGTTAAGCGGAAATCGACCATAACCTCAGCAACTGAGTTAGGATCCATGGGAAAAAAGAAGTTGGGGGTTCAACTCTTCTCTGACAGTAAAGAAGACATACCTAGAAATCTTTTGGAGGAACTTAACTCTAGCTCTAGCGATTTGGAAAATGAACAATCTATGTCCGTAGACAGTGAAGCAGAATCTACCAGCACCACAGATTTTGACAAAATCCAGCAAGACCATTCAAATCAATGGTACCTAATCTTCTAACTCTGTTTACTGTTCACATGTTTTCCACCTAAAGCATACCCTATATTATTACATATTATACTTTTATTATTTGTTATCTGCAATAGGGTTTTCCATTCAATGTAGGATTTTTTATTTACCTGTAAAACCAGTATTACAGATTATTGTACCATACTGTAATGATTGGCTGGGGTTAAAATTATAGTACTTTCGAAGTTCCCAGTACTGTTATTTTGTAAAACTCTGGCATCTATACATATATTTAACCACCCTGCTAGTTTAAGTGAATACATGTAGATTATATCAGAATCAACCATAATTTCAACGCTTTACTACGGTTATAGCCAGCCTTACATAACCGTGTTTTATATCTTTATCGTTTTCCTATTAATATTTTAGTCTTATATGATCCTGTCCTCTATTGCGAATATATGCAATGATATGATGGGCTATTGGTTATCTTGATTTATTTTTCTATCCATTCTGAAACTGTTCTGTGACTTTCATTCTGTACCATGTCTGGTACAATCATAGCCTTTGTTTCCCACCATTCCTTAACTATTGTTATATATATTTATATCTATTTAACTCTATGCGAGCAACCATGGTAGATTTCTCCCCAATCAAATGCTTCAAACAATTAAAAATTAAGAAAAGAATTAAAGATTTGCCCCAAATATTTAAATACTTTCTGGTTTTATAAATATATATAGATTGTAGATTGTCACTTCTATCCACCATGTTTCCCTATATATATACGGTAGATGATGGCTATTAGTTCTGTACTACTTTCCCAGAGTATATATATTGCATATTTATATATGAACTGGTGTAATGGTGATCAATCAATGGCTAGCCAATTTTATTAAAAAGAATATGGCAATGCTTATAATAAATATTTTGGCTTTGTTGTTTATTGAATATTCTACAGTTTAAGGGTATACTACACCAAGCCTTTAAGAAAAAATATATATTTCGATAAAACTATGGGATGCCTGACCCCAATGGATTCTTCTATTACGTCTAGATTACGTTTGCAGCAAATGCCTGTTAAATATTGAGGGCCAATTATTATAAAATACACAGATGTCTCCTATCCAAGTCCCTATTGTATATCAATATTAGATGAAGGAGTAAGAAAAGAACAGGCATGTCTTCATTTGTGTGTTAAACTACAATTTTCACAATATACATTCTAAATATACATATATACTATAATATCTCAGAATAATAAATTAAAATGTCTATTTAAGATCTGATTAGTATAAAATAAAATTGTAAAATCTTAAATCTTAAATATAAAATATAAAATATCAAATGCAAAAGTGACAAGCTCAATAAGCGGGAGGGATAATTTCATAATCATGTAAGAACTTAATAAACGAAACATCTATCAACTGAGGTGGCCTACAATCATAAAGATCTCTCTGTGTTAGATAGAAATAGGTGTGGGGCCGCGGACATGCGTTGGACTTGTGTTGCAACCAATGATTCGAACGACACTTTATATTGCAGTAACAAGTGGTATAACATACAGGACAGAGCTCCATGGGTTGACGGCGTTTAGGCCGTGTGCCACAGGCTGCACAGTGCCGAGAAACTAGCCTGGCAGGGTATAATCATTGTCAGTTATGATCCTTAAGCTGGCAAGAGGGGTATATGTACACGGTACATAATATAGTTAAGGTGTGAAATAGAACCATAGGATTAAATGGGTGTTAAATGAGCAGAATAGATCATATACTATTAAATACCTTCTCCCTTTGTTAACGGGTTTGTATCTTATTGGAAAGTCTTGTAGTGTAGTGTATGTATATGTAAACAGAGACATTGTACTCCTCCTCTCACACATCTAGTTAATCTAACAGTTATTCTAGAGGTCCGTTAACAATAAGAAGGAGAGTGAAAATGAAGCAAAGAAAATAAAACAAAAAGAACCATAATTATTACAAGCGTATTTAACAAACTGTTATGGCCGAGGTCAGAGTTACTAAAAAACCAAGGCCAGAGAGGGCCTAGTACTAGAGTATATGACCTAGTATAGCGGTTAAAAAGAGAGTATGCAAAGGAGCGTATGCGTATGTGTATTTATCTATTCGTACATTATTACCATATATTTGATCAGGGTCAATAGGAAGACAAAAAAATATTCAAGCAGGTTACGGGGGAAAAACCTATACAAAGACGTATGCAAAAAATAGGGGGAGCGAAATGAAGGGGAAAAAAGAAAGAGCCCAAAAAGACAAATATACAGAGAGGAAGGGAAGAGAGAAAAAGGTTGGACAGCAAAGTTGAAGAGAACACAGACTAGTGCGGATGTGTAAGTTAATGTTAATCAACCTCTCCTCTCACCTAAGAACACGTGGGTATGTCTCAGGCAGGTATGGGTCGAGGGGGACAACCTCTGTGGTTTGTCCTACTAGCACATGAGTGCACAGGGCCCACACTAATTGCCTAGACTCCTGTGAGCCTTGAGCCAACAATCCTTGTGACACCCCCTTACTAACGGCGGCAAGGTAGGGGTGAAGTAGCAGCCTCATTCCCATAGCCAGACGATCCCATGTCTCACAACCCTCCTCCCCAGACACTCTTGTGAACCACACTAGGGTGGCTAATATGTTGTAGCGGTGATCACGACATATGTCTGATTGCAGTAATGCTTGATTAACTAGTCGCGCCAAAACAGTGGAAGAGGTTGGAAGGATAGCCTGGGACCCCGAGGTGGCTGTGGCTGCCTTCTCCCGCACTTGTCGTTCATTTTTGGTTGCTGTTTTTAAAAAAGCTCTCAAGATGGCTGTATTTATGCATACACGAAAGAGGATGCCAATTAACAAGGCATCAGTCTCTCTTGTCGGATCCATCGTGAAAAAGCCTTGTATGAGTTCCTCTACCGTAACCTCATGTTCTGTAATTATAGCATTAACACTCTCTTTGTGGGATGCATTGCTGGGCACTGGCGTCATAGTTGGGCAATCCCAATTTTATCTACTCCGGTTGTTAACTGGATATTATATATTATATTATATTAACTGTATTATAACAATACTATCCATCCAAGCATTGAGTAGTGGTAACTTCCTTACATATGTATATAGATATTATGTATTGCTATATATAATGAAATACTATTACGTATTAATATATGTACTACCAGCCTTATGCTATACCCTTACCACCTCATGCTATTATACCACTGTGCTATTTATTATAACTTTCTACTTCGCTGATTTCGGTTACTCAGCTGATTGCCAAAAACACGTGCTAGTTTAAATGTTGCTTAACACGTGTCTTTCTATCTTTGGGTGATGTACTGCGCTTCTGATTGCCTAATGTCATGTAAATAATTTATTTATAATCTTCATAGAACCTTTTGTTGTTTTTTATTTATTTTTAATACCTTTGTCGGAGTTATCAGCTTCCAATTGGCTGATATATTTACCGAGGAATGAAATTTATAACAAGTGTACAATACTTAATGGGACAACCCCGTTATTATATCCTGATAAAAAGTTATTTCTCATCAAATTACAAATTTAATACAAGCCATATATAGGAGTATATACCCTTATGTGATCAGATTTAAAACTTCACTAGAAAATTTCTTATGAACCAATAATATGTGCAATATATAATTAGTAATTGGCTTTAATATAGAATTATTGGTTCTTATTGGTTTACATAAACAATTAAAGACCATTATGTTTATCCTTTACCTTGTAGGTGGGGATGTGCATTACTGTCTAACACTAACTTCTAAAAAACAAAAAGGGCTAGCATACCAACCGCCTTACAATCGGAGAGAACATGCATATCTTCACTTATAGGCCAAATATTAGCATTAGGAAAGGGTACATATATTTATAATTTATATACAGACGTAATGTTTTGGAATGCCATAATTTTGTACAGGTACTTGGGTGTACATGGCAACGTGAACAGACTCGCAAGAGTATTCTTTTACTATTTATAGCTCATATAAGCTTATGCTTTATTATTCATAATGAAGCTACAGAAAGTGTATATCTTGTATTGAATTGTAGTTGTACTTAAAAAATGATCACTGTTTGAATTTATTTGTTTGCGAAAGTAGAAAGACAGGTTGTGTTTCAATGAGGATATAAATACAACCAAGAGTAATCTTGTTGGGGTGCCCAAGGAATTGAAGTGATTAAAAACAATAACAATCAAACACTAATTATCATCTTTTTCTTTGCTAATATATACTACACATATTTCGCTCTAGCGGTTCTGGGTACGTTGGATTCTTGCAATTGCCTTGATAGTTTTGTACGCAATTGCACTGCTTAAATATTTGCTTGCGGGGTATGGCTATGTTTTTTCTAGTTGTCCGTTACTCGGAATGCATAATAAAGTATCTTTGAAATTCTCTGCTCTACAGAAATAGCTTTTCAAAATAAAATCCTAAGTTGAAGGGGTTGAAACCGCTTTAAATTGCCTCTAGATATATAAGGGACCTTTTGATGTTTACAATTTTTAAAAAACCCAAGGTTCAGTGAACATTATTGTTCTAAGTACAAAGGCCGTTTTTACTTACGTAAGTCCTTCTGTATTTTATAAAAATCGATAGAGATATTAATGAAATCCATCCTTATCGTAATAACACTTTTACTGGTATATTTTAAAAAAACTACAATTCAGATCAAAGAACCGTTATTTTTTTATAAAATTTAAATTGGTATGTTCAGTCGCATAAATAAAACGGGAAATGCTCTATTGTATAGAACAGCCGGTAGTGATTTATAGTGACTGTGGGCGATTATTGCTAAGCGAATGAAAATGTAATCTGTAAATGAATGGAGCTAGAAGGGATTCAAAGGGGAAGATGAATGAGTCGGTGGCAGTACTGGCTGAAAAAAAACTACAATAAAATTCCAAAGCTTTTTTTAGACGTTTGGCAGATCTATTTTAGCTTTATTATACATTGTAATTCTCTCTTGTTTTTTTGCGGGCCAGCAGTGTTTAGATAACCGCCTGTTAACCAATGCCCATCAGTCCTCTCCCCACTCTTATCTTACTATTCCTACCTGCCATACTCTCTATTTTCCTGTATTCACAGTAAATTTCAAGCCTTGCCTTAATCCAGAACTAGATTATTATTATTACCCATGATTTGAAAATTTTCTAATCTTAATAATCATCAATTGAACGCCCAATTTATAATTAAATATATATATTTGATTAACGTGCACGAATAATTAAACTGTTTTAAAACCAGCTAAATGTCCGTTGCTGGGCACCCTGATTTTGGGCGACCAAAAAAGCACAGCAAGTCTTGGTAGTCTAAAAACACAGCATTTATTTTTTATTTTTGTGTTTGCCCTTTTTTGTATTGACACAATTTTAAAATGAAGAGTTTCATTGCTTTGTTTGTGGTGGCCTTAGCTAGCTGCACTTCTGGTAGGTCTGAGGAAAGCACAGGAATTGTTGAGTGTGTTTTTTTATATATTTTCCCTTAAAGAAGGAGGAAGGAACGTATAATTATTGCATGCAAGACTATTTATAGAATAGCTTGGGGTAGCTCACATCATCAGGTAAGAGATGAAGGGTTGTATGCTATGGCTAAGAGAACGAGAAGGAAGCCTGAAGGGTTATATACTGAAAGCGCCCAAGACATAGCACTGGTGGTACTTGTTTAGTTTTTATTTTTTTCTAATAATCAAAAAGAATTCTTGATTCCAACCCAGACATTTCCTTGCAGGGCTCAAGGTTAAGTCCCACACAACTTATATTACCAAGGAGCAAATGTCTTCCGACAAGGTTGCCCTGGTTGCTCAGTTTACCTTGGACAAGGCGGTGAGTCCTGCACCTGTGTTTACAGAACTGGGTAATCTGTATAGCTGTAAAATCATTGGTTTGGGTAGGTCAAAGGATGGACCTGAATGGAGACAAATTTTTTTTTTTTGCAACGTATACTCATCAACTTTGTTATTAATTCATAAAATGAACAGTTCTTATTAGTTTGCACTTTAACCTGTTTGATATTATATGCCTTTTACATAAAGCGACCAAGTGCCCTTAGGGGATTGACTGTATTTCGTAGGTGTTACGCTTGAAAATAAAGTATAATTATTAATTAATGGACTTTCTTCTCTTTAGAAATTATTTGCTGAACTAAAAATATTTGAATATACAGAATAGGGAACTCTATGCTGATGTTGATGGCGTCTATTTCCCCGTAGCTTCCACTGGCTCTAATTATCAGGTATGTTTATGCTGGTGTGCCTAACTAGAAGGATAGGGAAGATTTATGTAGTTACTTAAGGGGGTAAATGGTGTTCTTTTTCTTTTGTTACAAGTCAGTTTAATGTTTTTGCGAAAAATTGGATTCTGTACCTAATTTGTTATTGTACTGTATTCAGTCCACAATAGCAGAGAGAGAAGTTACTATTTTTCAACTCTGGGTATGGCGTAATATGACTTAATGTGTGTTTGTATGGCGCTGGACTAACATTAACGTTCTACAGGCAAGCTGGGTTATTCCCTACGACAGGGCCACCAGGGGTGACCACAAAGTATCTATCTATACTAAAAAGGCCTTTACTGAACTCAACAAGGTGTGTGATTGATTGTGTTGCTATTTCTCACACACACACTACTAATAGCAGCAATTGATATGCACATTTGTATCATGTGGCCTACGCAGAAAAAGCTGTAAACAAGAATGCTCTTGGCATATATGCATACACCATTGACTCCTTGTATTGTTTTCTATTAAATGTATTAACGGCGTATTCCATAATTTCTTTAGGTTAGTTTATCTCTTAAGCATCTACATATCATTTTCATGTTTTTTTTCGTTTCCTTATAGCCTTTTTATTCTGTGTATATTGATTGCTTACCCAACATTGTCTTTTGATCTATGTGTAGATGTATTTTTGTTTATGATTTTATTGCTAAAGCCTTATGAAGCCCTTCTTTTGGTCTATTGACTTATAATATCTGCAGTATAACTTGGATGGCGAGGGTACTAAGCCCACCCCAGTGGATACCTTCACTATTTCCTACAATGGTGTCACTAAGACTGAAATCATGGTCCCCAAGTATCTTATTGGACTGGCTGGATCCGCTGTGGTTTTTGGCTGGGTCAGGTCCGTTACCAATGCCATCCTGGCCACCGAATAGATGATCTTCCGACCACCCCTGCTTGTTGTATGCATGATCTTTGATATGATTATGCTTATATAACTCATTCAAGCATAAGTTGCTATTAGATGTATTCTGTATGAATCATTTGTGTATTACTCTTCTTGTTGCGGTGAACAGACTAAGTGCATACTGCCCTATACCTTACCATGCTGTTTAGATTGATTAAATAAGGTGGCATAGTATTCTGGGTTGAATACATCAATACATTAATATACCTTGGCTCCTGCTGCACTCAAGCTGGTGCCTAATTATTGTCTCATAAGTTTTATAAAGATAAGAATATTATATTAAAGTTCAAGTCACTCTTGGCAGTTCTCTGAAATATTGACAACACTGATGGGTGTGGCATTTAAAGTATAGCACGTTCCAAAGTTTTGTTGGTACCGACTATTATTCCACATTGCATGTAGAGCAATCAGTATACACAAAGGTTGCATCTAGACATGTATATATTGGGTAGTGCTTAGTTATAATTATATTCTTCAAGTTCATAGTTGGGTTTTTGGAGGTGTTGTAAAAAACCCTATAGACTACCAGCTTCTCTCGTAAAGACGGGTGTACTATCATGGTGAGCATCCTGACTTCTTCCCCTTATATGATCTTTATAGGTTTTGATTAGTATATATTTTAGATAGGTCCTGATCTATGAGTTGTGTTAGTTTCTTGCATTAGAAAATAATGCGGTTATACTGCTTCTGTCCATGTATAATTCAGATTGGAAAAAAATGTACATGAAGTCATACTTGTCCAACTTAGCATATCTTGTAAGTTGTTTGGGATTATATATATTTCTGGCTGGGAATGGTATGATCTTGGGGCATGAGATTAAAACTACACTATCACAACTTTGAGTGGGGTGTTTGAATCTGTAATTGAAATGGTAGTACTCTACCATTAAACAATTTTATAAACTCTAAGATGAGGTCATAACAATTAACTTCAATTATTTTAGATCGAACCTCTTTTTGAATACGTAACGATGTAATTAAAATGTATTGGTAATATTGGTTGAAGCCATTAAGAGGATCAATAGATTTTGGTCGTTTAGACTTTTATCAGGGGCTCTATGTGCACAGTATTGCTATTTGATATGAACACTTTATGTCTTTGCTAACAGTTATTAGTAAAAATTCTTCTATGGCATGTATAATGTTGTATTGTAAGCAGTGCTGTTTCTATAAATAAAACCCAGTGTAATAGCAATTTTTAAGTCATTAATAGTAGTATTAGTCATGATCAACTCTTAAGTTTATTTGGATAGGATTAACGCATCCATGTACCTAGAGGATTGATAGGCTGGAAATAGTAGAAAAGAAGTATTGGAAATCTGTTTCTGATCAGTATACGAAGTTAATCTTAGATAAACGATCAAAATCTCGGTTTATTCTTGTATGTACA
The DNA here is from genome assembly GCA_002751075.1 of Ichthyophonus hoferi. NCBI lineage: Eukaryota > Ichthyosporea > Ichthyophonida > Ichthyophonidae > Ichthyophonus > Ichthyophonus hoferi. The sequence goes on from NAOQ01000575.1 coordinate 24,925, forward strand.
GGAGGATTGTAGTTTCTCGCCTAATTGTACTAGAAATTGAGCCTCTCACTCACTTGAAATGACTGTTCACTGATTGTATTCCGACAATATCTTCAATTGCAACTTCGCATTATTAAAAGCATAAGAGCAAATTGCTCATATCTCCAATGATAGGACATAGAAATAGTTATTAACTGTGGTATCTTTTAGATAACATATTATGGCTAACATCAATCGAGTCCTGGGCATGTCATGGTCCATCTTCAAATAGCAATTATTGATTAGCCATCATATTGTAAACTAGGGTATTGCTATACTTCACCTATTTATCGCCAATTTTTCAATCCTGCCTTAAAATTCAAAATAGCACACTACTTTTCGTTGTAAGTTAGAAATTGCTGAGTTTATCGTTTTCGCTTTTTTCGGTAATGTGTTCATATTAACTTAAGTTTAGCCTAATTTCTTAATTATTCTTGTATTTAACATGAATATTCAAGCCATAGCCATATAAATCCCTTTTTACCCTAATATATTAAGATATAATGAACTAGGTTTGCATTATTTTATTTTATTTTATTCGTTTTAAAACGTGTTATCGATGTTATCAATGTATGCGTTTAGAATTTGATGTACGCCTGGAATCAATTGTACCATGTACTGATGTAGTTAATTAAAAGCTATGAAGATGTATAAGTAGATGTATGTATGTTTGTATATACAATTAATAGGTTGTTCTTTTTAAAGCTTATTTCATTGGACTAATGATATATATGTAATGAAAATAAAGGTATTTTTTTACTATTTATTTATTATTTGTGGTTTAGATTATTTTTCACGTATTTTCAATAGTAAGTGCATGTCCTGACAACTATGAACCAATGATTACTTAGAATTAAATTACTTACAATATTTATGCCATTTATGAAATGTGCTTTTCTACTAAAGCATAACGCTTGGAATTACATAATTTATATACATGCTTAAGATTCAAATTATTTTCAACAATCAATTATTTTATTTAAACTTGTCAGAAGTAATAAATATCTTCAAGCCAAAATACCAAGATGACAACATAAACGAGGTGAGGCACAGGTCACAACTGTTTTCAAAAACCCTTTAGAGAGTATATTAACTGATGACATTAGCAGGTGTAATGCTATTACAAACCCTGCTTAAATATAAAAAATCATAATGAAAATGGTCAGAGACATTGATATTTTATATAAATTTAAGAGCCATAAATTCAAAAACCAAATGAACCACCTTAAAGAATCATATATTTTATTGAGGCACTATTTCGCAATTATAAACAGTTAAATTTATTATAAGTCGATTTATATCATGAACTTTACATCAAATCTTTGCCAAGGCTATGCATGAACAATTGAGAACAGTTAAAGTATATTCCTTACACACTTTTGGATCTAAATTTTCCAGCTCTTAGTATGTTCATATCCCAAAGTATTACTGAACCTATTATATCACTAAGCTTTGACAAAACTAACAAATAACGGCTAAATTAATCAAATCAATAAAGAAGTGAAGACTTTGAACGTTGCTTAAACAAAGTCAAAATAAATAAAATTTCAATAAAATAATGACGGTTAATTATGTGTTGAGATTAGCATAATGTGAAGCTTCAATGTCATAATCTCTTATATTGGTTGCATGGTTTAGATTAAGAGAAAAATGGAAACTTTCAGCCAAAGTAAAAAACAATGCCTATAAAACACATTCCCTGGGTGTAATGACTGAGTGTTGGAATCCATCTGATCAAATGCCCTAGTCCTATGCAGTATTACATGCACTAACACTAAGCTTCAATTTTAAGCCCAATGAGTTGAAGCTAATTAGCAATCCAATAAATAAAAACCTTGCTTTTGTAATTTATATTTGAAGAAATTATGAATAATTTGGCCAAGTATGGGGATATCATCCAAAATCACTCATGCATAAAGTACCTTGTATGACTCGCACAAAAGCGCATTATGGGACAGAATTAATTTCACTGGTAGGCATGCATTACAATTTCCTAATCGCCATGTTATGCCAATTAGTCAATATAATTATATTGTATTCGTATAAGACGTCACTTGAGAATATATATGGTAGTGAGCCTTCCAGTGCTAAGGCCTACATAAGAGCCCACGCTAACCCAACAGAACATTCCAGCTGGGGTTAGATAGAAATAGCAAGCATTTGATAATATAAAACAGATTCTCCGAAGTCCTGTCTTAGGACTTCACATTGGTGCATCTATTATTCCCAGGAAAGATGTAGCCATTAGTAAAGCGCTAAATATAATCTATTATAGGATATAGTGATTCCAAATATGGCAGGTGTTTTGATATTGTTGAAGAATTTTATAAACAAATTATTAGGGAAAAGGAGGAGAAATAAAAAAGTAAAGAAACTACAATATAGCAATACAGTAGGATAAGATTATAAAGGTTTGGTCTATTTATTTTTCTGTTAGCCAGGAATCCTATTTGTCGCCTCAACATGGCGACACTCAAGCAGGTTGGCTCGTCAGCCAACTTTAAAAAGACCTTGCAAGAGGGCATGTACGCTCGCTGGGAGGTGAGTGTGTACGGGTGTGTTTTCTGCAAGAAGGAACATTGGCATGAAGGCGATATCTAGGAATAAATTATGAAAATGATAGGCACTATAAGGGATATGTGTTAGTTATATTTTTAATTTTCCTTTACAGATTAGCGCAGCCCTGACCGGCCCACAGAGCGACCTTGTTATGGACTTAGCTACTTTAGTTGCGGAAAGGCCTCTACCAGAGGTAAGGGGGTAGGGGTGTAGCTTTAGAGGGAGGGGAGGGGAGGCGTAGGCTAAGGTGGGATTAGGTGCAGTATGTGTCCATACTTTGAAGAGTCTGTAAGTGATATCCGGGGTTATGGAGACCCCTTCCCTCCTTGCTTGGTTACTTCTTTAGCAGCATGTTCCTGGCCACACTCCAAACCACCACTTTTGGCTGCTCCTTATTCTTATACTCTTTGAGGAAAGTGTTTTTTTTTCTGTACATTGTAGTTGTTTTATTATTTTAGCTTAGATGGCATACTATCTAATAGGGCTTCTTCCAGTGGGAGATGTAAAGCACTTTCTAACCTGTATATACGGGGCGGGTTACAGCTCCCTGTGGATATTGAGGAGGAAAGCCTGGACTTGCATAGACAGGAAAGTGTGAACGAAGTATTGAAGGAAAAAAATTATGGTGGAACAGTGGCTGTGTCTGGGTAAGATTAATATATTAATAGGTAGTGGAAGAGGAGGTTGCGAGGGTGTTATATCTATAGGTTGATTTAATTGGGCCACAGGGACCTAATTATTATGGGTTGACTGCAGCTTGCATAGGGTTTTAACAAGCTACAGTGAAGAGATGATTGGGGGTATCAACGTAATGCTATCCTATAGTGTTATACTACAATATTATACTATAGTATTATGCTATAGTGTTATCCTACAATATTATACTATAGTATTATGCTATAGTGTTATACTATAATTCTATACTGTAATATTATGCTATTAGTGTTATACTATAGTGTTATACTATAATATTATGCTATAGTATTGTGCTATAATACTATACTATAGTATTATGCTATCGTGTTATACTATGACGTTATACTTATACATTATACTACTACAACCCTTACATAAACTATATCTGTATTAACATTATCATGTAAGGGGACAGGGAAGATACCGGCGAGGTGAGAATAGATAACTCTAATCAGTTCTTTGCATGGTTTGCGCAAGTAGAGGCGGAGATGGACTTAGAGCAGGAGGCAGCCTATAGGTGGGCGGTTATGGGGCACTAGTTGATTGGCTGCAAGTCAGTCTAAGTAATGCATATCTATTCTTTAATGAGCTTATCATCTTGTGTTTTATATTTATATATACGTGGATTAGACCCAAGACTAGGTCGTTGTATATAGTTTTGCGGTTTGATTGGATGACTAATACATGAGCTTTATTTAGCTATCCAGTAATTAAGATTCCTTTTTATCCAATAGTATTGTAGAGATGCCTCTAGTGGTGGGTGGATTGGTAGGGAGGGAATCTGTAAAAGTGGTTGCTAGGCAGGTGTGTCCTTACGTAAGGCATGGGGCAGACAGCATTTAGGAATCATGCGTCAATATCTAGCCATGTGTGACGACATGATGTCGGAGGTGGATGAGACCTTAAACCATCTGAGTGCCCTGGGGTAGGTAGATATGTATCTCTATGTATTTGTATGTATGTGTCTATGTATGTACCTCTATATATTTATGTGTGTATATATGTAACTCAATATATTTATATTTATGTATATATGTATCTATGTAAGTATATAGGTATCTATGTATCTATGTGTGTATCTCTATATATTTGTATGCATATGTGTACGTATGTATCTGTATATATATATATATATATATGCATCTCTATATATTTGTATGTGTATGTATATATGTATGCGTATATGTATATGTATATGTATATGTATGTATGTATGTATGTAAGTATGTATGTATGTATGTATATATATATATATGAATGTATGTATGTATATATGTGTGTGTATATATCTCTATATATTTATGTGTGTCCGTACGGATAGAGGAGCAATATAATATATGTACGCAGTAATTGGTCCGGCAATTTGCATGCCATTGATTATTATTAATGCATAGTGACAAGTGACAAGTAGCTGGAAGGCTGCTAATGATTGGTCTATCCCACAGCCTGCAGTATGACTTTGTTAGCACCAAGACACAATCCCTACACACAGCATGTGAACATCTGTTGGCCGATCAGGTTGGTGTTGATTGGCTGGGGTGCCAATTGATGTCTTGCAGGGGTGATTGTGGGGCCTAGTAACCTAGCTAATGATTGCATATTCCTGTCTATATGGATAACTTGCACCCGGCCGCTTCCCTGGCCGCCCCTCGCCCTCTCTTTCCCCTCAGGCTATCTACACTCTCTCAACAATCTTGTACGGGATAGGGTAGGAGGAAGATTATGTACATGGTCTTCACTCATTGAGTGGTCATGATGGACCAATCATTGCCAATCCTGACACTAACTTATATGGCATCAACAGACTCGATTGGTGGAATATGCAGATGGGATTGGTACACGGCTACAGTATTTTGTAGAGCTGGAGAGGCTCACCCTACGACTGAACTCCCCCTCTCTGTCAGTGCTCAGTGCCTCCTTCATTCCCTTATTAAGGTCTCTGGACTCCTCCATCTCCTACGTGGCCAGCCATGTGAGTGTTCAATGCATGTTGCTTGCTCCTGGTGGCCTGCAGGTCTTAGAGAGGGGCTATGTTATGGGCAGGACCTGGGTAGGCTGCCCCTCAGGGTATAGGAGGGTACCCCCTCTCCTGCCTGGTAGAGGTGTGTGCTAGGAAGGGATATTGAATGTTGTATGGCAGCAACAGGGGCCTTATAATCTTGCCCTAGGCCTGTAGTCTTCACGACTGCCCTCTGACCTCTGACCCCTTTCTCCCTGTTAGAGCCAGTACAAAGACAGTGATATCTACCTAACCCGCCTGAACCAGCTGCAAAACAAGGCACTGGTATTGGTAAAGATGCACACAGTGGATGTGTTGAGGAAAACCACCTTAGATACCAAGGCCCAGTTATCGGTACATAATCCCCTGCTGTATGTTGTATGCTACTATACATGCTAGAACCCTGCCCTCTCCCTCCTCACTTCTCCCTCCCCTGGTATGTGACCCCTATGCCAGCCCATTGCTGTCCCATTGAAATGGTTTGTTACCAAGGCAATATTCCCGATATCCAATTCGTTGGTATATAGGTCATATGATTATAAAATGTGCACATTCCATAGGTCAACCATAGATTGTTGGGGTACTTTTCAATCATTGATTATTTAATTTTAAAATCATTGCCAACTTACGGTACAGTGTAAGACCAATGGAATAACAAAGACTGGGCCTACTATGGTAACACAGGTGCCAGGGGCCGATACCTTTACCGTGATCTATGCCAAATACGGGGTGAGGGCACCTTCGATTAGTCCCGTTATGGAAGAGATGGGCCAATGGGGCCATAAGTACCCAGGGTGGGTTGGTGTTTATGTAACCAATTCGATTGGCTGATTGCACTCTGCTATTAATATATTATTGGTTGCCCCCTTTGGTTTGCTTGTATTTCTTTCTTACTCATGGTTTATTTCATGACTCTCTCATACACTAGCATGCACCGACCTCAGTATACCTCCCTGTCTCTAGCCGAGTCTTTATCCGACCTATTATAACCCTTCTATATCTATTGTTGCTATGCATTGCGTACTGTGTAGACTTGGAGGCCGGCCTTCTATCTCCCTCACACCACCTTATATGTCTTACTGGCTGGTATACCCCCCCGTATATATACTGAGCCCTATTCTTATCTCCCTCTCCCTCCCCCCTAGCTATCATGCCGTCCTTACAGACACCCAGGCCTGCTACTTCACACAGCGCCTTCAATTAGTATCCCCGATTATCCAATCACGACTGAACGAACTCAACAATTCCTTTATGAATGATCTCCCCACCTGGGTAAACCAGCCCCTCTCCCTCTCCCTCTCCCTCAGTTTCCCATACCGTGGATATGGCCAGTGTAGTCTTACTATATATCACCTTGTTTTCCCTCATATTGAGCCTCTCTTTCTGGTCGTAAACTCTATCTTCTTTTATTGCCCTCTCATTCCCTTTACTCTTATTGGCATCTTTAATATACTACAGTATCCATTGGCCTTTAAACCTGACCCTATTGCTAGAGAAAATTAATTTTATAACATGTGCTACTAATCCTATAGGGCAGTATAATTAGACTGTATTAGATTCACCTTCCTTTTTAGGTAATCATACAACCAATGGGGAGGAGCAGTATAATATACAGCAGTTTTTTGATTGGTGTCTATTCCCTAGCTGAGAACTGGCTGTGCCTTCCTGCAAAGAATATGCCAAAACGAGTACCAATTATATCACAGGTTCTTTCACGCTACTGCAGATGGATTGGGGTAGGATGCACCTAGGATCTATCTATCTCTTGGCCTAACTCCTATTGTATCTATATGTCTACCTATCTATTTACCTACCTACCTACCTATCTATCTATCTACCTCTCTCTCTCTCTATCTATCTATCTATCTATCTATCTATCTATCTATATCTCTATCTCTATCTCTATCTCTATCTCTATACCTATATATCTGCATACTCACCCTTTAATCTTTTTGATTTATATCCTATCTACCCCCCTGTACAGTCCTCTTTCTTGACCACACATATACCTTACCCCTCCCCCTCTCTCTCCCTGCAGCTCCCTGATGGAGAGCCTGACTGAGCAGCTGTACGACACTATACGGCCCTTTCTGATTAAACTAACAGATAACGATCTGCTGGCCGAGCTCTGCGATATTGTGGCCACAGAAATCCTTAGTGACATATCCCAGTCTGCATGTAAGTGTTGGTAGGGAGGAATAGGGGGAGGAGAGGAGAGGCAGTAGGGAGGGAGATAGCCCAGGGCCTGTAGGCTGTGTGTGTGCATGTACCTGCATGTGCTAGCCACCTAATAGGTAATGCCCTCTAAACCATCCAATGGGTAGCGGGTATGATGGATGCATTTGCCAATGTGATTGGTCAGATCCTAGAGGACCTTCAGGATCGCCTGGTCTACCGTTCACAGGCAAGCGCTTCTCTCTCTCCCGTCCTATACCTTACCTACCTGTTTATATATATATACCTTGTCATTTCTTGTCTTACCTGACCGTGATTTCTAATGCAATTCATTCGATATTACCTAAATATATTCCTTAGTTAGCCAATCACTAGGGCTGCCTTATCTCATCCACCTCTCTCTCTTTCCTCCTTCCCTCCTCTAGGCTTATCTTCGTCTAGACGTAGGATCCTATCAGCCCACCCCAGAGGACTTGAACTACCCTGACAAGTTAGAACATGCACCACTAGGAGGTAGGACCATGACCATGCGAGGAGAGTGGCTAGAGGGCCTGAAGGAGGGAGGGAGGGATAACATATATGACGGTGTAGGAGAGATATAGAGGATTGGTAAGGCATAGGAACCACTCTGACTAGTAATATTTCTGTCAAATTGAAGCCGTTCTTTAAAATCAAATCATAAAAGAGGCGAGAAAGAGTTTGATTGGTTATATATCACTCGATTATATAGCCCAAAGTAATATGATTGGTGGCCACCAGAAGGTGACGTATATAGCTCGTGGTATCCTACCATGCACAAGACCCTCCTATGCCTCTCAATGCTCTATCGATGTGTAGAGGTGGGTGGAATGATAGTGATTGGTATGGATGGTCCTTTGAATGCTTGATTGCGATTTTTTCATTGGTTATTATACGTTGCATATTGTAATTATGGGTATGTTATAATTGTTTGTTATATATTTTGGTGTAATAATATGGTATATGTTAGGCTGTAATGATATGCGTTCATGTTATGATATCAAACCTATTAGCAGACTAATAGATGCATATTCCCTTTACTCTATCTCCATATATAATCTAGTACACCACACATGAGGTGCTGTAATTCTGCAATTGGATTGGTTTATACATATATGCCTATATAGGCCAACCTTATACTGTTGACTCGTACTTAGTTGGCACGACCCAATTGGCACTAAGAGGTATTAATAACCCCCGGTTGCCATGGGATATACAGAAAAAGGTATTTGAAGGCATTAGCCATGAGGCTATTGGCCTATGTCGCACCTCGTTAGTGCACGCCAGTAACATCATCGCCGAACAGAAGGTAAGTAGTGATAGAGGATGGTTAAAAACCTTTAAATTATATTCCCTTGATTTTATTAATAGTTGTATTAAGGGTAAAGGAGGGTAAAATCTAAAAGTGCAATTATATGTTGATGATTATTCAATCAGACATGGTTTACTAATTGGTGACCAATGACAGGGCAAGACCCACGGCCAGCTATTTCTTATTAAGCACCTTCTTACCCTGAGAGAGCAGATCGCCCCCTTTGATGTGGACTTTGTACTGCATGAACACAGCCTGGACTTTAACAATACTAGAAGTACTCTGCCTCTGTTACCCTACACTAGATATACTTTATAGGGCCCACTGGGCACGAGCCTACCCATACATATAGAGTCATAACTACTTGCTTTGATCTTCTCTCTTTCTCTTTCTATCTTATTGGCATTTTATCTAAAGCCCTTCTCCCTTCTCCTCTGGGGAAACATTAATATCCTCATCCCGTTATTTGCTTGGTCTAATCTGGTGGTGATCATATTGATCAAACACCTACCAGTTTTATTATTGGTTAGTTCGAGCACAATATAACCTGCCCGCCTCCCCCTCTTGGTGTCTTATACTAAGCTACACTACAGTACACTAACCTATAATACACTACACTACACTTCATTACACTACACTACACTACACCATCATACCTACTATGTGATGGGATTGGTCCTCTACAGTGGCCATGTCAGGCCTCCTTACCAACACCTCCCACCTCTTCTCCTTTGGACAGACCAATAGTATGCTAAGGTTTGTCATGGACAGTGCCCCCACCGTGAGAGAACAACGCATTGATTCCAAAAAGGTTTCTCCCTCTTCCTGCTGCTATCCCCTCCTTCTCTACAATCTACAATCTACACCTACCTATATCGCGCTATATCGTGTTACATCCTAGCTGTTTCCTTTATTCTCTATGCTACCCTCTCGTGCTGATATCATCATGTTAGTTTCCTGTGGTTGCCATGGCCCTTTCTTTATTCTCATTGGCTGACATCTCTCTTTATTTTCCTTATTATCCTATATGTGGCCAATATCCCTCTGTCCCCCTTACCACATGCAGGATCTTGATCTACATCTTAAGAGAGCATGCGAGGCCTTCATTGCCGACTCCTCCAGTCAGCTTACTGGGCCCATGGCAGTGTTTCTCAAAGAGGTAGCGGACTATGCCTTTGCTCTAAAGCCCGAGTCAGAGCCCGCCCTCTCCAGCCAGTCCTGGGCCGGCCCAGGTAATGTCTGTTTCTATTGGCCGCTCCCCCCTTTGTGTAGTAGTGGTGGCCTTGCACACCACACAGTGCCAGGGTCCTACTAGAGGGATTATAGGCTATAGGCTTTACATTGTACATCATACCTCCTACATATAAACCCTCTCTACCTCCTCCTCCTCTCCTCATACTTTTTATCTCGTCTAATCACCCACCCTCTCGTGCCTCATTCCTTCACTCCTATAGAGACTGTCAAGGAAATTGCCAGTGAGACCCTCCGCCAATTAAAGAAGGATTACCCTAAGCTACTAGAGAGCATGGGGCTGTATCTCCGCAACAGAGAGACCGAGTGGATCTTATTCAAACCCATCAAGGTAATGCTCCTTAAGGACCCCTCCCCACCCACATAATATAAAGGCATGTATTCGCTCACAATAATTCCCTCCACCTCTTAGTTTAACTGATCCCTCCCTCTCTCCCTCCCCCAGGCTAATGTCCTAGGTATATACAGACAGTTCCAGCGTATCGTACAGGAGAACTATAGTGAAGAGGGCCAGATGATTATAGCATGTTCCCCTCTGGAGCACATCTCTCTTCTTTTAACTCCTTCTATTTTCAATGCCCGTCCAATCATGGATGCCTCCACACCCGAGCTTATTCGAACACCATCTATAGATACTGGGGATAGTACATCTATGGCCCCCCTTCCTGCCTCACAGTAATGAAATAGTCTTTATATGAAAATGGTAAAAATGAAATACGAAACTCACTCGGTTGTATGTGTGGATGGTATGGATCCTAGCTACAATACTAGGAAAGGCTGTACACTTAGTTCTGTCACGACCTGGGGAGATAGAATATGATAGTATATAGCGACATAGATACGTGTGTATAATCATGTGCAAGAACCCTTATTCTTCTTCTCTCATGGTATCTATATCTTATACAATATAATAAACCAACTAGTACTATGCTCTATATGACAATGGCGCCTATGTAAAGGGGCTACACATAATGGTTATCATCAGTGTTGTCGTATTATCATTACCCTTCTGACTACAAGTACCTGCTTTCAGATATCAAAAGGGTATCTAGCTTATCTAAAAGGCAAAGATAAAGATGTATATATATGTCAAGGCTATAGTGTAGAAGACAGTATAGTCTATGTGTGGTTCCTATAAGTTTCATGAATGCGGGCTATGGTAACTATAGCACAATGTAGATGGATCCCCATGGTAGTGAGATTTCAATGGTTACCTTGACAAATAAAGAGCGTGTAATTTTTAATAATATATTTATGTAACAGTACACGAGAGATGATTATACAGGTGCAATTCTTATATGTATCTATCTATCTGTGTACGTTTCCCTGGATATAATTATGAATATCTATTTATATTGCTACGATAGGCATGTTTTTATTTATTTATTTATGTATATTTATGTACATGGGTGATAGGCCATATTTCGATTTGACTTGATGGTTTTATTAACGGTAAAACACACCGTCTTTTTTCGGATTGGCTCTTCAAGCAAATTGTTGTTTATCTCTTTTATTGTCTTAGCGAATCGAAACAATACATACTATTAAACTAAGATTAAACTAAGGCACCTTTCCATCGATATCAGTAGAGGTTGAGAGGTTGAACGTTTAAAAAATAAACCAATACGAGTGAGTCTACATTTCCTTGCATTTTGGATAGATTTATCTTAAGCAAGGATTCTAGTTACTCAGGCCTATTAACATTGACATCATATTGGTAAATAGTTGCCACAATACAAAACCTATTACCCAAAATCCATTGCTTAATAATGAACATGGTATGGATTGGTCCAATATCATTACAGGATAAAATTGCTTTAGGATAAAGTGAAATAAACGTGGTTATTGGCTGATATTAATCTATTGTTTGATCTGATGACGTGAATTAATTTAGCAATTGCATATCAATGTAGACCAATGGAAGGATGCAGGTGTTACAACGCCCTTAATTATGGTTGAGTGCAACTGGCCCTCTGCAAAGGTATATGGCACTTAATATCGCTAAGTAGGCATGTAAAATGAGATCAATTACAACTGAACAAACACATGCTTATAAGAGTCTCTACTTGTGCTGCTAAATTACTGGCATATCAGGAAATTCATTCACCTTGGCGGTGCGGACATCTCTAACGTTATTGGGTTCAATTTACGGTGCACAGCCAGAGCTGCTTTCAGTGGGTTCCCATGTAAACCATTGGTCTGAAAAATAATCCTCTACAACACTACGACTAAATCATCCCACAAGATGACTAATTGTGTTCCAGTTTTTAAAGTGGACTGGCTTTCTATTTAGTTTTAAAATGTTCTGACAGGTATTGGCTTTTGAAATATATAATCAAACTCAAAAGAAAGGATTGGACATCTTGGTTTGCATGAGCATATGAGGAAGTTCATTAATTAAGGTTCATATTCTGAAATACATATCGTGCATAAAGCAAGTTTGTGGCTCAAAAGAGATTGGCCTAGCAAGGAAGACAGCGCATGCATGATAAGGGGTCTTATTAAAAGCTGGCAAAGATGTCAGGCCATTGGATATGAAATCTGATGATTATATGACATTACAATAGGATTTACTATCTAATGAAAACATTTAAAATTTTCAAGTTACAAGATATATTGGCATCGATTTAATATCTTTTCATCATTGGCACACGATAGATTAATTTCCTGACTTTTATTATTCCTTTATGGTAGTCATTTAGTGAGGTATAGATCCTAGGAAGACATAATACATTTGATTGTAGTTAAGCATCGAGTATAGTGTGTGGGATCAACGCATCATTATTTATTAAATAAAATATATCCTCAGGAAATAAATCTTTATCCTCATGTAATGAATTGATAGTGAGAATTGTTTTGTTGATCTGGAGTGCATAGAATGGGAGTTATTTTATTGATCTAGAGTGTTTTAATTTTAATTTTCTTATTTTGCATATATATATATATATATATATATATATAGCCATAATCTCGGCCGATGTTAACGATACGTTCAGCACAGTCTAGGGCACATCCCCATCCTCGATAGATTGAACATGTGTTCCATCTTTTAATCAGTGCCATGATGATATATATATATATGATGAATAATCGCTAATGGAAGTTGTGAACATGTTTCTCTATAATATATTATAAAATAGATTAAAATTAAACACAGCTATTTTGCAAGTCTCAATATTTTCATATAAGTAGAAGTGAAAATAGTAGTATTTTACCAAGATTTTCGTTGTTTTTAATATCTACAATTAGTTCCATGCTAAACACACCAAAGTATGCATAAGAAAATATTGAAAAATACATTGACATATAAATAAATGCATGGCTGATGAATTATTAAAAAAAAATTGTGAATAATAAAATTAATTTTAGGGAGTTGTGTAATGGAAGGCTAGGCCGGTGATCGTGTTAAGTAGAAACACGTAGGTTTTGATTTGACCCTGGGTATCCAGGGATAGCTTGGTTAAAACCTATAATAAGAAATATGTAGCATGTGCTGAACTGCGGCTTTGGCATACGGTGTTAATTATGCCTTTTGTGGAATAGAATAGTAATGCCCTGCACATAATTTGAGCCACGGAAAGACTAGTGATAGGTCCTAAGCATTATTGTACGATTGATTGCGTTGGAATATCTAATGACTTCGGCAATTTAGTTGACGAAAATAACGGCACCAATACAATAGAAACTGTATTAAATAATAAAAGACATAAAAAACAATACAATTTAGTAAAATATTTAAAATTTAAATAATAACTCCACTCTTGTAACTATATACATATTTGTACGTATTAATGCCCATATCACCTTAACTATTAATTTACATGAATCCCTTTATTTATTCCGTGAGTAGGGATTGGTTTTGAAAATATATATATTATTCTTACGTAAAATAAAGACAAAAAAATGCCAAAATTTTAATATATATTTTTATATTTTATATTTTATATTTTATGAAAGAAATGAACAAGGGATTTCATCTGTTTTAAAAAAGCCTGACATCTCAAACATTGCAGTTTTATAAACGACAGTAAGGTATATCCCGTAGCTAATATTGTAACCTGTGCAGCAATTGGACAATATCTAATAGACCAATCATATACAGAAAATAAAAACACAGCACACTAATTAATCAGTCATAACATTGGCGTGGAGATATGTCTGCTGTAACTATTGGGTAGAGGTCACTGCCAAACAACAAACAAACTCAATGACTATTCGAGATAACAGCACCCATTTAAGTGGACATAATAATAATCTTTACAGCGTTGCATAGCTAATATCGCTTAGCTTTTTACTAGCTTATCTATATTTATTTATATTACCGAGGAAATAGATTATTTCTGTGCAAATTTAACAGTTTTTATGTACTGTTTAAAAGATTAAAAGTATACTAGGTACCACACGATGAGCTTTTGTTAAAAGGGCCTGGTTATTATATCTTATATATTATAAATAGACGTAGGTATATTCGTGTGTAGGTATTGACGTTTATGTCAAACTTTAAAGATAGCGAAAGTTAATGAAGACAATAACACTATTACACAACACTTCTGATATTTATAAGCACGTTCATTTGTGTAAAAAATAATCAGGGAAATTTTAAATCTTTCCCTTATTTGATCTCTTTTTGCTGCTGTTTTTTAGTACGGGCGGAGATGGAAGATACGAGCCAGCTACAATAACACAAGCCTACATATCCGACAAATACAAACTAGGCGAGTTCCTTACTTTTAGTGATAATCTAGTTGAATCATTGCCGACTTCCTACGATTTCCTTGGAAAGTTTATCACTGCATCTTTCTCATTCACGAATCATACTGCAAATAGAAAACCAAAGCAGGGAGCTCACACTAACGAGGGACAGAGTACAGGGGAAGAAGTCATAAAGGTAGATATTATTATATTGCTCATTGCATTTAAAGTGGTTTGTCCCGTGTTTTTTTGCTATATTTGTTACTTGCTACCCCGTTGCTTACATGCATTGTACATTGGACCTGTTGCTATGAGAATACGTATAGGTAATGGCGAGTGTGCACAATAAACCTTTATTCTCCCCATAAATATATTCATTTACTCGTGTTATAATATATATATATATAAAAGAAATCAGCGACGTAAAAGACAGTACATACCCTATGATGGTTGTTTATCTCGTAAGATTTTCCATAAACCCTGTAAAGTATTTCACCAGAGTATAGGCATATCTTATATAACTCCTTGTATTGTTAGTGGAAGCAGCATACTGTAGTGATATTATCAGGGGAATATGGTTAATGTGGCTATGACTAGATAGGTAGGAGGCACCAACCTTCTTCTATGGTATGTTTATCGATTATAATTAGCCAAGGAAAAGGTGGTTTCATTACTTTACAACCCTACAGGGCTGAAGGTCATAAGTCTAACAATTTTCTCTTTCCCCTGCAAACATCTCAAACTCTTCAGAGAAAAATGATTAGTAAGTCACAATCTAATGGTTCTAATAACGAAACAAGAAAACACACACCCGGCGAATTGCCTCTTTCTCAGTCCACCCCTGTGTATCACCCGACTGGTACACAGGTTTCCCGAGTGGATAATGCCACCATGCAGGAGACAACCTCGGATCAGAATGGAGAGAGTTGTAACGGATTAGACAATGCCTCTTCTAATAACCAGTCGGATAAAACGGAGTCTACAGAAACACATTTGCATTCTGTCAGACCACGGGCACAATCGGTAGTATGGGAGAGTAACGTTAACCCCGCCAAGGACAGTAAGCCTTTAGGATGCTGCGGGCGGTGCCAGGCTATTATGGAGAAGGAACGGTGCGATTACCTCTACAAGATCCATGCCCTGATGGATAGAAATGCCGAGCTGGTCACCCTATATAATCAGGCTATCACTGCGGCCAAGGTATATTCAAATGATAGCGATATTGCACGCACCACCCTTTTGGAGAGAAATGGCTACATACATGCCTTAGAAGTGCAGGTGGAAAGCCTAAGGAAGTCCCTTTTCCAGGAGAATACGAGAGAGGTTATAAACCTCCTAAACAGCTTACCTTCTGTAATAGAAGGCGACGAAGCAGCTAGTGGATCTGAGAAGTTAGAATCACCAAAAGGACCAAAAGTCGATCACTCTAAGGCAGCTATGACTGGAGGAGGGTCGGGTGTAAGCCAGGGAAAGGATGGCCGGAATACCATGCGTAAATCGCCAGCCGGCCGTGATGAAGCAGCGAAAACACCAAAGATTGCAATCTCTACTGATAATGAGGCCTATTTAAAAAGAAAAGATGGACGTACTGTTTCATTCTCCACTCCAAACGGGGAGAAATCACCACCAAAACAGTTAAGTTATGTTCCTCCAGATCACACTCCTAGACGCTGGTCAATAAAGGAAGCCAAGTCTGTAGCTCCACTTAGCCGCCTGTCTGAGAAGAATAAGCCGTTCCAGGAGATTAAACATATATTTCCATCCAAAGCGAACCTAAGTTCAGTGTTTTCTTTTAAAAATTTAGACAATCCTACTAAAAAGCCCATGAAGGGCTCGAGTCCTTATTCCCAACACCCTGGTGAGGCTGGGCTTAACACTGCAAATGAAGGCATCCTACCTCTTCGACGACAGACGGACCCAGAACTAGGAAGCATGGATATTTATGAAATGCTGGAAAGCAATAGGCCATCGCCCACCTCTGCCTATGCGACTGCTGGCCGCAAATTCTCCAAGTCCAACTCCACCTCGGCCCTGCCGGACTTCTATAACACCTATAATTCCAATAAGACGGCTCATATGCCAACTGGGACAAATGTGACAATGGCTAAGAAAAAACGGTTTACCCGTATACGTGCTATGTTTTTGAAGGAACCCAGTAATGAGGAGAAGAAAAAGTCCATGTCAACCCCGGGGCTAGTAGGGATGGACAGGACAAACGACCTTAGCAACTCACGCAACACTGTGATTTGCAGCAAGTCAGGGGATTTTGAGGATGACAGTCTATATAGCTTGGGAACGATATGTAGGAGCTTACTTTCTCGCTCTCAAGAACAAGGCCTGTCGACTGATATCCAACCTCGTGGGGAGCAGACCAAGGTAGGAGTAGCCAAGGTCCGTGGCAGTCCTGTCCTGACGAAGGGCGTATTATCATTAATGGAAAAAAGGAATCGTATATCTTCTGCATCTGTGGATACGGAACTACCACGTTTTACTAGGGCCTCCCTTAGAGATGATTCTGAAATGAACAGTGATAAGCCTGGTGTGTCAACTGCCGGATCTAGTCCTGTGGGCATGAATACGCCAAGTCCTATCTTGAAACTGTGGGATGCACCCACCGTAAAACAAGGCAATAGTGTATCTAGTGAATCTGATCTGGGAACGTCTCTCTGTCTCACTGAAGCTTGTCTTATGGAGTTTGATCCTGCGATGCACAGTGGTAAGTCTATAGTTCTGTAGTTCTGAATCATACTCGCAATGTCCAGTTTAAAGAGGGATTGGGCGGCCCATATCTAGTCGGTGCCAATGAATTGCATGGTTTGATTTGACTAATAATCCCGA
This sequence comes from Ichthyophonus hoferi, assembly GCA_002751075.1. NCBI lineage: Eukaryota > Ichthyosporea > Ichthyophonida > Ichthyophonidae > Ichthyophonus > Ichthyophonus hoferi. Next base: position 42,483 of record NAOQ01000575.1, read on the forward strand.
TTCCCGTGGGGCGGGACCTACGTCCAAAACCACTACTAACCACACTTATAACCACATAGCAGGCAGCCCAAAGGCTAACCAGGCTGAAAGCCATGGTGAAAACACACCCATAGGACACAAGGAAGGATCATCGAATGAGCAGGGTGGTCGGGCCCAAGGTGCCTCGTCTAGCAGCAGGTTTAGAGTTACTATGGAAGAGAAGGCTATGCTACGTATGTCATGGAAGGAGTGTATTACAATAGCCACCCTAGATCAACAGTTTCCCTTTGCCTCACTGTGCAAAGAGTACTTTATTACCTGGTCTACGTTGTGCCCGTGTGTGAGCACCCGCCCATTGGGCCGTAATCTAACCATTCGCGCCATGTTCCTATCGACCTTTGTGGCCCTTGCTATTGGTGATTATTTATGCGAACAAGGCGGTAGTATTCCCGACTCAAGATCAGACACACTGTGCCCAAATTCTCATGAGAAGCTTGAAGACTGCCTAGATGCAAACATTGCTAAGCTAGAACAGCTACACATAGCATGTGACATGACTTGTATTATGTACCTGTCAGCCATCCAGGCCCTGTTGATGTTGTTAGATAAGCGATTGAATTCCCGTCCAGGATTTACAGAGACCCGTGAGGTGTGGGCACGCGCCTTAGCTGCTGTGGCTGAAAGGATGCTCACAGCATCGGGAGAAGGAGATGTAATGTGCTTCATGGTGCGGGATATTTTAGACTCGCCGACTGCTGGAAACACCTCTCTCTCCAGCATATCATCCCAGGGTTCTAATCCACCCAACTCCAACCTGTTAGCACCCTTCCTACCTGCTAGTCGCCTTGTAGATAGCAATCTAGAATCTGATGACAGTGCATGCTCCGTGTCTGGAAACATATCTGCTTCTATTATTGGTCGCACAACGAACACTGTTGTCCCTCCTAAAATACTAACATTCCCGTTGTGCAAGTTATGCTCGACCTCAGCATCACAGGAATAAGATGTTTATGTTTTACTAGGTGTCTGTCCATGTATACTATTGTAAATTCACAGACCTTTTTGAAATCAATGGTTATTACTTTTTAAAGGAGCACACCCATTTATTTTTCAAGTATATAAATACATCAAGTGGAAACGGGTGCTTGTTCTAGAGAACTTAATATTAGCTCTATTCATATAATACGGGTTGTAACTGAAGACAGTTAGTGATATGTATTTAACTTTCATACCAATTGTTTTATTATGACTTTTTTCGTCTACAAGTCCCCGGTGCCCTGGGGTCCAACAATAAAAAAACAAGCTTATAATTTTGTTATCTTAAATTAGCAATTGCTGCCCCAATGTAGTTAGAATATTGATAGTATTTTTAAATTATTTAGTGTTTAATCAATATACACGTCTTTATATAGTTATATTAAACCTTGGACCAGATTACATTATGTTTAGAATTTAGATCCAAATTGTAGAGGTACAATATAAAAAACAAAAGCCACACTAAAAAGGCAACCTTAGTCAATAAGAACATACTGTGAAAAAAAAAATCCTTTCAGAAACCTTTCATGATCACAACCCAGGGGTTCAAAGCACAGGTAGAATGAATCAGATCAGAGGGTGCAAAAACTAATATATTACCTATAAATTTCTAGGATATATATACATATAGCGCAAAAACACAACCAAGTCGTTGTAAGGTATTGAAACCATTACATTAAATTTTGTTTTTCGTACATCATGTTGTTGATCCGCCACATACACAAATAGAGCAATTTCAAACATTCAAGGCTTTTAAAAAGTGTTGTAAGCTGAGCTAGGTCCGGTGTTAGGGTTCAAAACACACTTGGGCGGGCAACTGAGTAATGCTCATAGCCACTTTGTGATTAACTATAGAAAGAAAATAAAAACTACTCTGGCCAGAAAGCTTCGCAAGTACTGCCCATATGGGCAGTCCTACAACAGGAGGTGTAACAACACCATCCAGAACCTCAAGACCCTACTACGTCAGTCAGACGTCCTGCGCCAATGCGAAGTTAGAGGGACCAGCCATATTGGCGAGGACGGCCCCATAGAGGACGACCAATAATTATAAACAATCTGACAGAGGATCTGGATGGGGACTACTCGGAACTGATGGCCGCTCAACGGAAGAAATTCTGAAAGAATAATTGCAAAATATGGAGGTGGATAATGACGCTGAGGTTAGGAGCAAAAGGAGACCAATGCCAAAACATCCCATATTGACATGGTGCCACAACAATAAGGTGTTTGTACAGTAATGCTAATAAACATTTCGACGTTTGTATTGGGTATAAATTCAGATAGCGCGCCAAATATGAAATATGAGCTTTTTCATTTCTATAAGACCAATAAAATATGCTTATATTAATATATATATTCATTGGTTTAGAATAGGACCCTAGAGC